>JAMKCH010023900.1:0-19761 GCA_023653785.1 Ophioderma brevispina
AGGCATAAACATACAGGGAAGACCAAGGAAGAGATGGGAGGATGACATCAATTGTGGGCACCACGTCCACAAGGCATATGTGGAAGCGCAAGATAGGAGTAGATGGTCTAAATTTGTTCGATGAGCCAACGTCCTATGGGACTAGTGCATACATAGAATAGATAGATAGATAGATTGAATCTTAAATGATTTTGGGGTATTTTCCTTTTGAAAAAATCATATGTAAATGGTAAAAAATAGTATTTTTACACTCTTTTGGACATTTTTTTTGCCCAGGACAAGCGGATTCCAAATTTACTGCATCAGAGCTTTTTTGGACCCAAATTGACATTTTTTTTCAAAATTAAGAAAATTAAGAATATAAGACATATTTGGGCTGTACATATTTTAGTTTGATAGCACAATTTGCTTTCATTTATACCCACCTTCATATTTCTTCTGTGTTGTAAATTGCCGATTTAATGTTAAACTTGATTTGGGGGTATTTCATTGAAAAAAGTCTATGAAAATGGTAAAAAAGTGCTATTTCCACCACTTTTGGAACTTTTCTTATGCTTGGAACAGCGGATTCTAAAAAAAAACAAAAATCCCGTGTCTGCAGGGGGGTGCAACGAAATGAAAAATAAAGCTCTTTCAATTTCAGCTGATAGCCTAATACTTTGCCACTTTACATGAACCTTCCAGCCTGGATTAATGTTGTTCCACTGAAAGAAGCATGCTAAATGAATATCCTACAATGCCTGGTATCCCAACAATGATAAGTGGTGATTGAGTAATTTCTTTAATACATCACAAATTCCAGATTTAAAAGACAACTCTACATCATATCTGGCATTAGACGCACTAAAGGTCCCTCCTCGTGTAGGAATGTTTTTTTATATCACGCTACTCTCAGTTTTGTATGTGGATTTGGATCAAAATTGAGTCCTGCCTCATGTAGAATGGGAGTAATAAAGATATGAATTATTGGGATGGTTACTCTCATACGACGATTAACCCAGGCAATGCCATTATAAAGTGGAAGACGAGGCCGGAGGTCGAGCTCTTCCACGCAAAAATAATGGTAGTCCGCAGTTTCAATTGTCGTAAAGAGAGTACCGTTCCCAAATCATACCTTTATCTCATTCTTAAACAGCTTTAAAATTCATTTAAAGGTCATCTTTAACCTAAGTTGGCGGATGCTTTGTTGGCTTAAATACACCAAGAAGGACTGTCACCACCCAGAGACAACAATCAAACACCCGCTGAACGCAACGATCATACACAATGAGACGCAACGTTGGTAGGCCATGCGCGTAAGTCGCAAACCGCGGTATGGCGCGAGCTCTTCAACCTAATAATACTTCATACGCAGCGCATACTACCTGGTTCAATTACTCGAATTGAACCTGGTCATCAACCAGTGAAATTTCTTACAATTTTCACAGCTGTTTAATAAATGTGTTTAATATCAGTGGTTACTCTAGTTTACTGTATGCTTAATGAATATTCTTAAATCGCTGTGAAAATGTAAGCATTTCATTGGCTGATGCCCGGGTTAATTCGTTGTATTGAACCCAGGTAGTACGCCCTGCGTTTTGAAGTTATTTTTAGGTGAAGCGCTCGCGTTATACCGCGCTTTGCTACTTTCGCGCCGCGCCCTGCCAACGTTGCGTCCGTTGCGTATGATCGTTGCGTATGATCGTTACGTTCAGTGGGTTGTTCGGTTGTTTTCACTGGGTGATTGGGGGCAGTCTTTCTCGTTGTATTTAAGCCGTAACGTATCGCGAAATTGTGTTAATATACCTTAAATGATAAGTGCTGTTTTAAGAATGAGAATAAAGGTAATGATTTTGGGAACCGGTACTCTCTTTTACTAGCGAATTGAACCCGGCGACACCTATTATTTTTGCTTGGAAGAACCGGCCTCCGGCCTTGTTCTTCCACTTTAAAATAATGTTAAGCGCACTTGGGTAATCGTCGTAAAGAGAGTAGCCGGTTTCCCAAATCATACCTTTCTTCTCTAATTCAACATGGGGTATAACCAACAAAGAATAGTGGGGAACTGAGTAATTTCTTAACACCATCTACAATGTCAAGATGTAAAAACTCTACATGAGATGTGCATAGGACCCGAAGTCCTTCCTCGTGTAGGAATGTGTTTTAATATCAATTCCACGCTTGTTTATCTTGAGTGATTAGGATCATTGAAGTCTGCCTCATGTGAATGTGTTTATATCAGTGCTACTCTTAGTTGTTCTTAAATGGCAATCAAGATTAACACAAAACCACAAGTGCACACCCTCAAACCCATTTGGTTACAAATCACACCTTTCAATGGAGAGCAATGATCCCCAGTGTCTTCCTACTATACTTGATCGATTCAAATAGGCGGGATTTACTTGCCCACTGATAAAAGAATAGCGTAGGCTTGCACACGCTGTGAACAGGTGCAACCCCTGTGTGACATTTGACCCCTTTGTTTGTAAAGGACCAAGGCGTAGAGATGGTATAATTTCTTATTCTATGCGGGCATCACCCAAGCCAAATAAAATTTCCTTCCTTTTTAGTGTTGATCATAGTAATAATAAGCAAATGGCACATTGACGTACCCATCAATCCATCTTTCCTGGTCTGAATTTGTCTGTTTACTTATTGAATCTGTGGGGGTCCTCTATGGGCTGCGTAAGTAATATATATGACTGCATGGCCTTCTGGAACTTAGTATCCATCAATTAAACTAGCCTTTATAATTAAAATAATTAATAGAGAAAAATAAAAAACGTGATTTGTAAAAATGGAAAATATTTTTTTTAACGAGTGCACCCAATTTTCATACTTTTAAGCAAAACACCAGATGGGAAACACTGCAAGCCATGGTGAACCAAGCCACAGGCCATTGGTGCACCACTTAAGTTTTTAAAGGTGGCATGTTCCAATATCTTTGGGACCACAGCCCACCCCCCCGACTTACCCTGAAGTAGTTCAATTTTGGTATCGGATGAAGGCCGTATTTTTTGTTCATTGTCATCCTAAAATTCAGGCTTTCAAATCCATTCCGTTCTTACCCAAAATAGAGCCAAAACGCCCTTTTAATGTTAACCATCAATATAGAAGTGAATAGAATGTTGTAATATGCCTTATTGTGTCTACCACAAAACCTGCAAGGTTTTTTTTCCCACGATCCTTGAGGGCGAGTGTATGCAAGTGCCATTCTCTCGTATCAAGTAGAGAAACATGATAGACATAAATCGAACAAGCAAACTTTAAAAATTAAATCCCAAGGTGTATCCCACCTCAAATGGGTCATGTGATCCCACAAAATCCTATTCTTAACACATAACACCCTGATTTTTACACTCTTTTAAGCCCACAGCATTAGTTTTTAGCATGATCATGAGATGTCCTGTGGTTTAAAGTTTTGGAACACTTTATCCTTAAAGAGATATGAGGAGATTTCCAGAAGAAGCCCCCCAGCACCAATTTTGTCGAAACCCCGGTTTTTTGCATATTTGGAATGCTTACCATGTATTAGATCACACCTGAAGTGAATTAGCCAATACGCCGGTCTTTATGTAATAGATGATGATTTATAGTACTTTCGTCATGCAAGACAGAAAGTCACAGCATGGCTTTCTATGGGACCGATTGCAATAGCAGGCAAGTTCAAACAAGGTTTTGGTTTTCTTTTTTTGTACTTGTTTGTTCCATAACCCTTCGAAACGTTCCGGTAGGTGGTCTACGACCATCCATGAAAATTGAGAGATTTGTATTCTCAAAAATCTCCTGTCCCTAAGTACTGACATGTGTTTAGTATATGTACAGTACGGTATAGGCGCATTGCAATGCATTTATGGGATTGGTTCAAAACCACCCCCCCTTCGTATCATCCTTATTTCTTCGGTTTGAACATTTTTTCCCAAACTCCATACAATGCTAATCTGGGGAGATAAATAATTGAATCCACTAGTTTTTGTTAAACTTTTAAAACCTAGGGCCTTCATCGAACACGGTTTCACAATCATTAACTATGAGACTTTACTTTTCTAGTGAGTCGTCTGCCTCCTAAAAATGGAGGAAGTAATCTTTGCACTTCTAATAATACTAGTAGGTAGTGAGCGTCATCGGCTGCTCGTATCCTCATGGATTCCTGTAAAAAAAAAAGAAAAGACTCACTTGTGAAACACCTTGCAATTGAGGCATATTTTATGATCGAGGGGGTCCAAATTCTTTCCGGCTTTTTTACATAAAATGTGTAATTTTCATGCGTATCAAATGTAATTTTGTTGGGGCATTTTTTACCAGTTTTTTTATTGGAAGTTTGAGTCAAGACCCACTCCAAACCTGTTAATTTGAGCAAACAAAATTATTTTTAACCAAAAACCCCTTTTAAAAACAAAATATTGTAAATGTTACAATATTTTGTCCAAATGTAATTAGCACAAACATGGTGAGTTTTGCCTACTCTTTTTGTGAGCGGATTTTATTTTTTGTAGATCTATTAATGTATTTTCAAACTATCTTGTTTTAAGAAAAATTTTTACCAACAAAATACTGTTGTTTTTTGGCGTAATGTTCATTGGATGGACAAAATGGGAAAACCAACCGTGTCCATCACCGTGTTCACCCCTCCAAAAGTCTCATATCTTGAAAACTACTTGTTGCAGGCTCCTCAAATTTCTACCAGATTTTTTGCTTTTGTGAAATTTCATGAGTGTGAAATGGGTAAAAAAAATCTGACGAATTGCCAACACAAAACATTGTACTGAAAAGTGTGTCTTCTAGATACAGCTGAACTATTGGACCCCCCTCTGTTGTGAAACATACTTTAAATAGGGTTATACATGTACAAACAAACTCGATAACTTGCTGTTTTAAGCTCAAAAATCTGGATGTCCTATTTCTTTTGCAATTAGGCATCTGCAAACACTGCTCCAGCATTTCTGAAAATGCAATATAACAGCATATTTTTGGAAGAGCCGCTCCAATTTTTCCAAATTTGAGATTCTTGCACATTTGACGATAACTGTCTTGTGAACCATACCTGCAATTGTAATGCTCAAAAGTGCATAGTTGTCACTAAACAGAAGTTATTTTGTAATTAGAATCTGGATTTTTAACCGGGGGGGGGGGGGGGGGGGGCAGTTGTATTCAAGGTGGATATGAATGCTTGAACCATGGACTTCCATAAATGTACCCTAAACACGAATTTTCCCCGACTAAAAACATACTCTAAACATGCATTTTGTGTTTTTGGCTCTCTATAAAATATCATTTTTTTGTCAGTTTTTGCTACCGTAAACAAGTGAACAATGCATTGTGTTGATAATATACCCTTGTTATCTGGCTTTACTGGGTCTTTATTGGATTTTACTCGTACATCACAATTTTAGGTTACAAAAAAACATACCTTTTCCTATTTTGGCTGTTTTTGACACCCTAATCATGTACGCGCGTACTCGCCTGTTGAAAAAAGAGACTCCTTTTTACGCGTTTTCCTTGTTCACGCATCATATCCACCTTTGAATACAACTGGCCCCCCGGATTTTTAATGGCGGAGCTGTAAATACCAAATTTCCCCATCCGTCCATTGCGAATAGTTGCCACTCACGTTATTACCCTCCAACTTGACTTGCCTGACCCAATGAACATAATGGATAGAATAGATATGTCATGGCACCAGTTCCTGGTATTTTTTTTTTTTTTTTATATTGAATGTTTACCAACAATACACGGATTATTATGGTATACGATATTAATTCTATTACAAAATTCCCTTTTGCAAATAATAACCAGTCTGAGCTTTACCATTCACAGGTATGTATAGTTTACTAGCGAAAAACCAATACAATGTACAAATCTTTTTTTTTTAATTGGAGACACTCTTCAAAAAATAGCATTTTGAGAGCAAATTTAGTTTCGGCATTTGCTCCGTGAATGGCTCACTATCAGCCAAACCATAGAGCATCTTGTGCTGGGCTTTTGGTGCCACCTTAAGTTTAGCGATTCAGAAAAGATAATAGAACAAAAATCTTGGTTAGGCAGTGCATATGATGAATCATGGTCACTTGTGAATTTTATAGATGGGTCATTTGGGGCAATTCCGTGACCGTGGAGAGCCAGAGCATCATTTTCTCATTGAAGGTTAATGAACAAATTTAGTGGGGGTGCCCCTTGGGAAAGTGTGGGCGGAATCCATGGATGAGGGAAAATTCATAATTCAGGTGTCAAAAATGAAAATGATTGGATTGTTGTAAAAAAGTAACCAAAGTGTTCCTCTTTTTACAAGGCTAAAAAAAGTTAGTTTGTACACCTACAAAGTATGGTTACCGAGTTATAAGAGAAAATTCGTCAAATGTCAAAGTTCATCACCCAAAGGTTAAATCCTTAATATTGCACCGAAGTTCTTAAAAATGGTCTCAAATTTTTAACTTTCCACAGGATTGCAACAAAAGTAGTTACACTCTCTTTGTATTGTTTCGGATAAAACAAACACTGTCAATACCCTTGACCTCTATTGTCTCCAAATGTTAAAATATCTAGACAGTTCAAAATTTTTTTGTTTTAGTCTCTGAGGAAAGATCAACAATTTGCGCCCATTTTTGAAGAAATCTGAGCAATATTTAAGATTTAACCTTTCGAGCTGACCTTTGACATTTGACGATTTTTGTGTTATATCTCCATAACCATAAGTTGTAAGTAGTACAAAATATACCTTTTTTTAATCCTTGTAACAAGACGAACACTTTGGTTACCTTTTTACAGCAGTCCAAGCATTTATCTTTTTTGACCCTGTATTATAAATTTTCCCGCCTCCTGGATTCCGCCCACACTTTCGCGAGGGGCACCTCCCGCTAAATTTGTTCATTAACCTTCATAGAAGACAAATCCACTGAGAAATGATGCTCTGCTCTCCACGGTCACAGAATTGCTCCAAATGACCCAACTATTAGTTTGTACTTTGGAGTCATATTATTGTATTTCATCTGTGAGTGTTTTAAATGTTAAAGTAACATGTCCAGTTGCCAGTTTTTCAATAGACTGTGTGTGAGTGAGTTAGTGGAGTTAAACCTATAGAAACCACAGTGATCATATGACTGTCATGTTTTCCTTAAGTTTTTTACCTTTCAACCTCAAACCATTGATTGAATTAATATTGAAGTTGTACTATATTGCTAAAAACTCAATTTGGTTATCTTAGAGGTACATGCAAATTTTACATATAGCCACAAAGAGAGCTAAAAAAGATTTTGCATGTCATTTGGTATACTGCAACACAAAATCGTGTAATTCATCCATTCTTCTAGTCAGAAAGACTAGACCTAAATTGCTTGTATTTATATGATTGCATATACTAGATGAAATGCAACATTAGTGCACACAGAAATGCTTGGTGTATTTATGGAGTTTTGTTATAGAGAAATGCAGAGCCATAGATTTGGAGCAGGCCAGCTGCCCTTCAGACTTGCAAAAGCTATCTGCCATGGCCAAATTATCAATGATAAAATAATATTGCTTGCTGACTGACAGTTGGGCACAATGTTAAATCTTGATCAGGTCACCATCGCTAGGTTGCGATGTTTGAGGTTTAAGAAGGAATAATCCTTGATGCCAGTAACTAGATCAAGATTAACAATTACCTGGACCAATTGCTAGGCAAAATATGTACCTATAGGCCCGGACACCAGAGGATTTTAGTAGTAATGACTGGCTGATTGTGACATGCAGCCAACACACATTTGTGTTGGCAGCCAGCCAATATCCGGGTTTATGGCTTCATTGAAAACATCCTACGCAGGTGAGACAGTATGTCCTCGAAATCAATGGCCAGGTCTCTGCCAGAATTGCCTATGTCCTCACTAGCTTTAGCAATGGTTCACTTCACTGCACTAAACAATGAAACCACTGAAGCGAATCTGGGCCACTTTTAGCCCAGGTTCGCGGTATAGAGTTATGCTTTGTGTGTATGTGCGTGTTCAGATTCTCTGTCAGAGATTGCTCTTTCATCAGATTTACAAAGGATTTATTAGATGAAGAAAAGCAGTGCATGCTGTTCTTGAAATTATAGATCCATCTTTTATTTACATTTTATGCATATATTACTATAGCAAAACTAAATCATAATCTGTATTTTACCCTTTGACATTTACACAAGTGAATGTGAGCGGGCACATGTGTTTCCAGTGCATAATTGACAGCCAATCATGAATCTTTGGGTTCGAGCCTCGCTGCGGCAAATATGTTGTACACATGGGCAAGGCACTTTTCCACTTGCCTATCGACTCAATCAATAGTTTGGGTAGCTGTTAGGGGAATATTACAATTAAAGGTGCTTGTTCCGATTTAACCGTCCATTGTCCGTCTCTACTTGCTTGAGAGCCTAGCACTTGCACATATACCCCCTCAAGTACCGTGTAAACAAACTTTTGATGCGGTTTTGATGGCAGAAGCATAAATGGCCATATTGCAAGCCATATTCAATACTGTTCTAATATTGATAATATGATGGTTAACCATTAAACAGTGGTTTTTTTTTTATATCTTGGAATGAATGGATTTGAGTGCTCAATTTCAGGACGACATGAGAAAAATATGGCCTTCATCTGATCTCAAATCGATACTATTCCGGGTAAATCAGGGGGTCCCAACGACGATTGGAACATGCAACTTTAAAAAAAGTGCGGATAGGAATTTGCGCTTGGCCAGCGGCCAGCCAAGGTGAAGCGAATATTGTGTGTGATTTCTCTTGCCCTAGGCTATACTCATTAGATGCACTACCTGTATTAACCAGCCAGGTGGTGGGGGGCAGACTGGACAACTGAATTGGGGATGGAGAAGCCCAACATGGGGATTAGAAGGGGAGAAAAGAAGGGAAGGAAGAGGGAGAAAGAAAGAAAGGACAGAGAAGGGGAAGGAAGGCGAGAAAGAGAAGGGAATGAGTGAATGATAACTGAACGAGAATTAAAAATAATGACTCTGTGCTAGGGTTTCCCAGGCTGATGCAGTATATTCCTCCCCAAGGTAAAAGAGCGAACACCAGTGAAGGATGGAGGAAAATAGAAGGGAAGGGAAAAGATGTAAATATGATTCTATTTGTGTGGGGGGCGCCCAGCTGACGCCAGTTATTCCCCCCCCCTTTCCCACTCTTCAGGAATTTTGAACTGTGTCAAAATATGGGTCTACTCGCGAGCGCAGTCGAGCTGAAAAAATTGGGGAATTGAGGCTAAAAATGCTTATAAATTGGGACGAAATTAAAGTTTCGGAAATTTTGAAAACAAAAAATCCTGAGATCACACCCTGAAATATAATGCCCCCAAACCCTGGCAAAATTTATTATAAACACAGACTTCAAATCAGAGGGATGATAATTCAAAAACACATCTCTGGATTTACTAATTTTCTAGTTAAAAATTCAATAAGCTAAATGATTTGGAATCTCCCAACTCCATCACAATCACTCAGTTTCATAACTCTACATTGTATGTATAATGAGTTACCCACTTGCAACATGAAAGGCCCTAATATATTGACTGTTCTTTTGAGGCTATGAACAAAAATGTCTCAAAGTGTTTTGCCCACACTACTCCCACACACAGTCCTATGAACTATTTGGTACTAATTTTGCTTCTAATTCCAAACATTTTAACTCAAAATGGTGATATTCTTGCAGTGGCTAATTTCTTTTTGCCATTGGGGGATGGGGTTGATGAAACTTTATGAATGAAACGGGGTTGGCTCACCAGATCCGTATACTAGCACATGCCCGCGCAAAGCGGGCTAAAAATTTTTGCTATTTAGAACCCAAAATTGATAAATGTAATTGTAAATTAGAACAAAATTTTCGGTAAGCACGCGAAAATTTACCATTTTAACTATATGGGTAAAAGGGTTATTTTGGTCCAAAAACATGAACGGGCCTCAACATTGGGTGGATGGATCGTATTGACCATCCTCCCGTGATTTACGCCTATAAGTATGCTTCCATGTGAGGGAGAAAACTTCTAGAAAAATCAACAAATCATGCAGACCGTGATCGGATCACCTTTGAAATGACCTAAGCACTAAGTAGACTTGCTCTCTGTGTACCAAGGAAGTCATTTGTGTAATACACATGAAACTTCAACACACACACATACAAAGAAGAATCTACTGTTGCAAAATCCCCCATGTCCTTTTAGGCCACTGGGATACAAATTTGACACCCTTAACTTACATATGAAAAAAATCATTAAAGAGACCTGAGATTTCGCCAGAAAGAAGGCCCCCAATTTTTTCTCGAACCCGGTTTTTTCCATATTTGGAATGCTTACCAATGTATCACACTTGAAGTGAATAAGCCGAATAGGCCATCTTTATGTAATAAGATGATGATTTAGTACTTTCTGTCCTGCACGACAGAAAGTCAAAGCATGGTCTTCTATGGGGAATGATTACGATAGCAGGCAAGTTCAAAACAAGGTATGCGGTTTTCTTTTGCACCTGTTTGTCCAATAAACCTTCTAAACGTTCTCGGTCTACAGTGGTCTACAACTGATCCAGTGAAATTTGAGAGAAATTTGTATCCTAAAAAAATCTCCTACTGTCACTTCAATTTTACCTTCTGACATACACCGTTTACAAAGTACTTTATTTAATTGAAATATTCCAGTTATATCCTTTTAAATTAATAACGATTGTGCTGACAAATTATGTAATTAAATTGGGGTGTCACACCCCCACAACCCCTCCAGGGACGGGAGTTTTTGTAACCTGACCTATCTGACATACTTTTTTCTGACACACTCATGAACCTTTCACAAAATAAAGCACATGTTTATTCTGTTAAGGTTTCCGAATTCATAAGTGTGTCAGAAAAAAGTGTGTCAGATGGGTCAGGTTACGGAAACTCCCTCCAGGGACAGCCCTGATAGTATATCACCAAAACCAATCCAGCTGTTGGGTTACAGTTTCTAAGCAAAATGTGTACCATAATGGCCACACAGGACTGTGTGTAAACTACAGATTTCTATTATAACACTAGATAGCGAACTCCAGCTCAAAAGTCGTAACCATCTTTTGCCGCAGTGCGTACTTATTTCCATAGCGTGGTGTATCAATTTATTCATATATTCCCTGATTTCCAAAGTGTACCAATTTATTCATATATTCACGCATTGCATAGAATGATGTACCGTTTCCAGGCCAACAGGTTACGGCGCATGCGCGTACGCGTTTCGAATGGATGACCGTAATGAATATTTATAGTTATCAAAACACGGTTACGGTGGCCGCCTATTCTTCAACACGGCGTACGGCATCTCCTTTTTCTGTATCTATGGTGTAAGCTAAAAGGTGGTCGACCACTTTTGGGAACATGAAAAGGAAAGTAACAATTCGTCTGATACCAAAATTAGGCAAAGCGCGGGGGGGGGGGTTAAAAATTTATAATTAATTTTACCAAACTCTACAAACAATAACAAGCACTTATATGTTACTAGGATTTTCCAAATAGCGCATCTGTTGTACAGCTTGAACTTTCAGATTACAGTAGATTAAAGGGACTATCAGTGATTTGCTAAATCAGAAAATCGAAAAAAAAATCAGATTTTTGCATGTCTGCAACAAGTATAGGTATCCTAACATACCTTACAAATGATAGGACCAGAAGCACCCTAATAAGGACAAAATCTGATATTTTAGGCATTAGTGTCCGTTCGGACACTTCCTACAACACGTAATTGAATGGAGATTTGTTCTTTGAACACTGCCGTTTTCTTCCTTTTCTGTCAATTCTTCAGTTGGAAAAAGTAACTTATGAGAATTCTACAGGCTTATCCTTCACTTTTAAGCTATTCCTGCAAATTTCAAATAATTTTGATTCTTTTAGGATATATCACTGATAGTGTCTTTAATGGATGACAAGTTAATATTGCCTTATTATCAATCACATGCACTGTGGAATTAGTATGGTATCGTATTGCCAAACTGGACGTGACATGCTTATGAACATGCACTGAGAACTTATTGCTTCCAATTAATCCTTGTGACTATATAAAGCACACATGACTTGATCATTTGGAGTTGCCCTAATGCACTTGTCAGGTACAGTCCCAGCCCCCAGGATATGTTGCAATATATGTGGCTGGGACTTTATCTGCAGCTGGGGTGTACAAAAAATATGATGCCCTGCTAGATAGGATTTCTGGTTAACACCAATCAATTGATGCAGAAATCACTTTCAGTGTAAATACCTACTACTCAAATTAATTTTTACTAATCCTCAGTCGAAAAAATACTGCAAATTAAAACTTGCGAGAGCCCCCTAGCTGGTTGGTAAGAGAGAGTTTCCACACGTTTTCTGGGGAATAAGAGCGGAAAAGTCTGAAATACGCAAAGTATTACCTTTGGCCTACAGTCCTGTCTGTCTGCGCTAGTAGCAGTAGATACTAAGGTCCTGTGGTGCAAGAGTCATCTAGAACAGGTCAGGGGTCTGATGGTTACAGGTGGAGACAGACAGACTGACAGACAGACAACAGATTTTGCTATGACAAAATCCCCCATGCCCTTTTGGGCCAAGGGGATAAAAAAAAATCAAATTAAATTTTACTTTTTTCTTTGTGTAAAATGCACTACTAGTGTGATACACTTTCTTATCTGTAAAACATGTTCATTTTGAAGTATCAAAAACAATTTCTCAATTTGTTCCAGTACCGGTATTTCAGTGCGTAAATAATGTACAATGTGCTGTGCTGTCATGTTCTGCACATATCAGTTGCAGACCCAGTACTTTGTCTAACTTTGTACATGGTCAGAGTATTATGTCTGTAGGGTTGCTGCCTTGTAAAATAATACTCTCACAAAATACCGAGCAAAGGTGAACAACTTAAAAAGTTGTAAAACGATTAATCTCATTTATATGTAACCAAATCTGGATCCTGTCTTATTTTAACAGAATGAAATCCCAGAGCTTCTGTATGAATGAGACTATAATATACTTGAGAGTACCAGTATATCATTTATCTTCGGGGGTGGCCATTTGGTGACCCCATGTCACTAGTGACCCTGATGAATTTAGCAGCCTTAACAGAATAAAGTGCATGTGATGCTGCACTTTATTCTGTTAAGGCTGCTAAATTCATCAGGGTCACTAGTGACATGGGTGACTAAATGGCCACACCCTTTGTCTTCGACGTGTCAGTGATATCAATGCATGCAGGCTGTTGTTTGTTGTGGCAAGCACTTTTGGTCAACACTCGCAACTGGATGCTATATACCAGACATTGTCTTTTGAGGCGTGCGCGCGATCGCGCGCAGTCGCGCATCTAAAATGCTTTTGAGTCCAAGCGATTTATCGCGCATCATACTATAATTTGGCTAATGTTGGATGTGTGTATATTCGCAAAAGGCTCCGCCAGTTTCGATCCATATTGCACCAAATTCATGTGAAATGTGCGTGAGGATACCGGACGGGTTAGCGCATATATTTGGACGAAATCCGTTCAGAAATGGCTGAAAAATCAACGAAAATGTGCTTGGTTGCTATGATAACTTACCATTTGTTTGTACGCGTTACTAAGCAGCGCGTATGCGTGGTGCGTTGCGACGGGTGGTTACGCGTGGCAACGGCGATAACGCATAAGACGCTATACATGCTATATGCGGTACACAAAAAACAGGCTCCTTATATTGCAACCGGTGCGGGAAAAGAAAAAAACGGCCAAGAACACGTCATGTTATTTCGCTTTGATTGTCGTATGTATGGATACTACGTACGGGTTACCCCACAGAGATTTGAGAAAACAAAATATAAAATACATGGAAAATTACGGGATGAAATATTGACGTTTTAATATTTAGAAAATAGGAACTATAAAGGCCTAAGCTACAGGAAATGCTGCAATCTACAGGATGGCGAGAACTTTATATGGGAGTTTAAAGAGTTATGAGGAAAATATGTGGAAAATACTGGAATTACGGCTTACCCCACCAGCCCACGGGGAGTACTTTTGAGGGGAAAAAGTACACAGAAACTTATACGGGGATTAAATATTGGAGTTTTATTATTTAAAAAAAAATGATAAAAAATAAGATATACGGAAATTTATACGGGGATTAAATATTCATTCATTTGACGATTCCTTAAAAATCGGTAACTACATGGGCTATAGGATTTGATAGGTATGGAAATTTGAGTTATTAAAAGTGTTAAAAATACAAAATTTGCGACTCGGGGGAGTCCTAAAGTTCAGGGTGATGGGTTTGGTTACGGTGGTCTTGCAATAGTGTTTCACTTCAGTGCATCGCTTCAGTTTCAGTGATCGCTCCCGTTCACTCAACTAGCGGGAGCCCGCGTGAAGCGCGGGCCTCCCGCTAGTCATACTATAATTTGGCTAATGTTGTATGTATGTATGTATGTATGTGGGTATGTTCGTATAAGGCTCCGGCAGTTTCGATCCATATTGCGCCAAATTCACGTGAAAGGTGCGTGAGGATACCGGACGGGTTAGCGCATATATTGGATGAAATCCGTTCAGAAATGACTGAAAAATCAACAAAAATGTGCTCGGTTGCTATGATAAATTACCATTTGTTTGTACGCGTTACTAAGCGGCGCGTATGCGTGGTGCGTTGCGACGGGTGGTTACGCGTGGCAACGGCGATTACGCGTAAGACGCTATACATGCTATTTGCCACTCGGGGGGAGTCCTAAAGTTCAGGGTGACGGGTTTGGTTATACGGTGGTCTTGCAATAGTGTTGCACTTCTTCAGTGATCGCTTCAGTTTCAGTGATCGCTCCCGTTCACTCAACTAGCGGGAGCCCACGCGAAGCGCGGGCATCCTGCTTGTCTTGTTAAAAGCCGGCTGCGAGTTTTCTACCTTCGTATTTGAGCCGGCAACCCAGCAAAATACTTCCTTTGGCAATATTTAATGATAAATGCTCACGGAACACTATGCTTTACCAGTTACCAGGTGCCGAGAGCAAAAATCTGCGGGTATTAACTCCACAAATGTATCGGAACTCCAATGGAAATACCGCATGGACGGTGTACGAAAAATGAACATGGACTATGTGTAAATAATGCATGAAGCAAACGTCGTAAATTCAAAGCCTTCGCACCGTTAATCGCACATGGTTTTGTTTTGATTGAGCCGAGTTTTAATATGGCACCTCGGGCGAAAGAAGTTGAGGGGTCTTACAAACATTTACGGAAGTAGAATTTAGATAATATTTTCGACATGAAGAAAGAAACGATAGACGGTACCACCTTCGTGGTCAAATTGATTTGTAAACTATGCACGAAACATGTTCAAAGAAATGAAAGGTGCCGGGGAAAGGCGTCGCCTGATTACAAGTAAGAACATACTTGACATGACACAACGTGGATGGATACGTTATCAAGCGTCGTGAATCGCCTTTTATTAATGAAAACGTTAGCTTACTCCCAATTAGTTCTAAGATAATTCTGACTAATTATGACTGTTGCCGACTTAGGTTCTACATTTGTTACTTATATGTTTGACTGTTCGTGCATGCCCAGTTACTCTCCCTAGTCAAGACCCCTTTCAAAATGAAAAAAAATCCGCTCATGTTCGAGGTTCAAGAGGCCTGGGTGATAATTCTTTGAAAATTGATACCTTGAATGATAACATCTACATATGGTAATTGATTAAAGCTGAGTGACAAGTCTAAGTATTAAACTTACTTGTTAACTAACTTTGATTTGCAAGTGAATTAACAATGCTTATGCTACACCTGAATTGAAAATACATGAGATTTAACTGCTTCTGGTCCCAACGCATTTGCCGGTCCTGCTTGCTATGCGCTCTATCTTTGTAAAAGCTCATCTCCAGCCAGAATTTGGGAGCTTAAAAGCTCTTCTCTTCTGCAGCTCGCCTCAAGGCGCCTAGATGAGCTTTTTAATGCTCTCTGAAAATTTTCAAAAGACAGTGTCTGATATACTAATTTGTATGACCACTAAATGTCGCACTGATGTCAATGACTCAAGAAACAAAACAACTTATATTCAGTGACCCCCATCCCGTACTATCTATGTGATATGATGGCTCTATAAAGGTGGCATCAGTTTTTATGAAAATAAGTTTACTCTCCCAAATTGCTCTCTGGTTCAAAAGTTTAGTATTAACCACTGTGTAGAAGCTAGGGAGCTGTGGTTTACTGGCTCTTCGACAGAAGCAGTGTTTCAGGAGTCCTAGATAGGTTGTGGGATATCATCATATGAGCAGTGTATCCGATGGGCGCCAGAACAATTTTAATCGGGAGGCCTTGCTAGCATAACTTGAAATTGACAGCACTGTTGGCCAATGCCTGGCACACGAGCCATAGAGAATGAAGCGAACCGTTGTTTGTATTGGAATTGAAAATCCAAAATGGAAGGAACAGGCAAAAAAATCCACACCACTAGGAAGAGGTTCTTGGTGATTTCCATCCCCGTTGTTGAGATATTCTGTCCCGTCGATCCGAAATACGAGTGGTTATGGGGATCGAGGTGGGATTGCTGCTGTCATTTCCATATGGGGTCAACTTGTGGCTTGTGTTTTTCTTTGTAAAGTCTGGCTTGAAGTTGCTGGGAATCCTCCACAACTTCTTTTGTTTCTGATAGTGCCTTCTCAATGAATGTAAATCCATACATAGCTTACTAAGATAGCAGCAAATGGGATTGGGAAACCAACCAATGTTTGCCCCAGGTTAAAGTATCAAGCTCTCATGTGATTGCGATTTAGAACATGTGAATCAATTGGGTACATATCCAAGTATCACATTTCCCGTCGCCAAAAAGATCAAAATAGCGCCCTGCCGGGATGATCCATGGGATAGCTACAAAGACTACCAGCTTCCATGATGTGAATATCTTTTGGTAGAGAAACGGTCTTGTAATAAGTATAAGTCTGTTAATTGCTATACCTGCCAAGTATATACTAGTCCCTGTACAAGCATATACCATGAAACCAGCTCATCAACAAGCCAGTGGGACCCTGCGGTAAGGCCAGCCCTTTTTTTTTCCGATCAGTCCAACGACAAACCAAATCAGATGAATGAGACAACAAATCTGCTACACTCAAACTGGTAACAAATGCATTTGTCGATGTCTGGAGTTTACGAGATAGCCCACTGCTATAATAATCATGGAGTTTCCGATCGTCCTATGATTGATACGAAAGTTTTTCCAAGTAAGACTGACGTGAGATTCTCTCCCAGTAGGATAATGTCAAGAGACGGGTAATGTCGGAGGGAAAGGCGCAGAGAGGGATGAGGTTATCAAAGAGGGACGGTAGTCATGGGAGATGTTAATGAGGGGCTGATGTGGAAGAGTAAGATGTGGGGAAGGTGAATGGAAGGAGCTGGAGATGAGACGAAGATTGAGAGAGGGTGGTGTTATCAAGATATGAGTACCATTAGGCGATTAACGGAAGGGGTGAGAGTGAATGGATATGTAGAGAGCAAAAGCGGAGCTGATGAGGTTCTAAAGTTAGTGGAAACGTAGTGACATTAGTTGAATTTTCAAATCCATCATTGTAAAAAATAACTTTCTGCTCTGATAGAAGGCAATACTTTGGTGAACTTCCTCCTTCAATAGTCGATCGAATCCCAATGGCTTCATTCCGTATCTCCAAACACAGCATAAGCAACTTAAATTTCTAAACACATATTTTTTGGCATTACTTTAAATTTTCATTCCCACACAAAAAAAATTGTTGCAAGAAACTGTCTCTACATTTAATCTCTGCATGTTTGATTGGTTTATTGTAAAATTTCTTGCCGCAAAGAGGCAGGTTTTGCTCATGTTAACAAAATATCTTGCACATAATCAGTTTTTC
The DNA here is from genome assembly GCA_023653785.1 of Ophioderma brevispina. Taxonomy (NCBI): domain Eukaryota; kingdom Metazoa; phylum Echinodermata; class Ophiuroidea; order Amphilepidida; family Ophiodermatidae; genus Ophioderma; species Ophioderma brevispina. The sequence continues at coordinate 17,797 of JAMKCH010023900.1, forward strand.
AGTGTTTTATGCCATGTGTCTTGTTGCCTTAAGCCAATGTTGTGCATTGTCATCAATTATTAACATAACCTATTTCTCGTAGTGGATAATGATCTATTCCCATCACATGGCATTGCCTTTAACCAAACATTTTTTTTCCAATATTACGTGTTTTTATAAGAGGTGCATTCGTGATCGGTAGCACCTTCATTTTATTTATGGTCACTAGATATCCCAGAAAAGGTTTTTTCAAATGTTGTGGCGGAGGGAGCGTGCCGCACCCCCCCGGGGATCTAAAGAAGGGGTAAAAAAATATGAATTACATTGAAATAATGCTAAAAAGGCTCTGCCTCTTGACACTGGCCAGGGCTTAAGAGACACTGGCACATTTGAAAATAAGTGCGCCCTCTATATTTTTTCAAAATTGGTATTTTGTGCACGGTTTGTAAGCTTTAATCCCTAGCCCTCCACCTGTACTTATTTAAGCCCAAATCAGAGCTCTTATGGGTGGAAACAGTACGATTTCACAATAATTAATGTTGCCGGCGACATTAGTCAGCCGATGACTCGGAAATGGCTTTGTAACACAAGAAAACACATGCTAGAGTTGATTCTCTGGCATGCATTTGCTTGACCCTATGATGACCTTTGGTGGTTTTAATATCAATGAGTACGATTCTATGCCTCTTCATGTATATACACATTTGTTGATAAAGTTCGCAAACTTCAAAGTTTAGCCTACAATTCCCTGGATCTTTGGCTGGCTGCTTTTAATGCCCCTATCTGTTTTTGGGTCATTTATTTTTCGGTGCAAAACTATCTCTATTCTTCTAATACCTCCACTAATCATTTGCGAGCAATTGAAGAAATATCAAATTTTGGAAAATGTGCCAGTGCCGTTAAAGTGTCCCCCCTGCCTTGTGGTTTGAATTGTCCCAGGACAGCAACCCCCGGTGTGCGGTATCCTGGGATCAGCAACCCCGGGTTGCGGGATCCTGGCTACACTTATGTCCTAAAACATATTCCCGTGCCACAACATGTTAAGCACATCACCATCATCATACTCTGGCAAGAACTATGGGAGCAGGAATAAAATCTGCTAGTTCATAGAGATCTCCCATGTAAATTTGGGATTTTCCCTTTTATACTCTGCTATGGGTTCATCAAAAGTGAAAGCAAATACACATCACCCACTTGTGTGACACAGTTCCCAAATTGTTATTCACTCCACCTCCAACTATTTTCACTTGCCAGGCAATTTTCACACACATGGCATGTGTTGCATGCCAATCTGAACCTGGCATTTTCACTAACGTAATGTGTCCAATTTTGGTAGACAATCCCAACCTATAAGAGACACTGGTACATTTGGAAAATAATGCATGCCCCCCAAATTTTTCAAAATCCAAAAGATCAAGTTCAAATCAGCACCCTTATGGGGTAAACAGCATGATTTTATCATAAAGTACTCCTAGTGTTTTTTTAATCAGTAACCTGTGGATCACAGTTTTAAACACAGTCAACACACACTGATTTGAGCTTATTGATCAATTTCTAAATTAATATCTCACTAATAGGGTCACTTCAAGATTTAACTTTGTGTATGTATAAAGACCATAATATTCTTAATACATAGGCAATATATCAAAAAAGTCCAAAATGTCAGATAGACCGTATGTGATGTGGCGATGACTTTGTTGAATATAAAGTTACAACATACTCGCAAATTAGGCTAAAAATCAGTGGGTTGTCTTTAGCCTCGATCTTATTAAGGCTCCTAAATGTTTTACAGCATATTTTTTGTGGTAAGGTTGTTCTGTATTCTTACAAGTTCTTAGACTATCATTTGAGAGGAATTAAAGAAATTTTCATATTTGGTGAAAATGTGCCAGTGGCATTTTAAATCTTATAATCCTATTAAATCTTACCCCAAAATCCTCTAACCTTCAAAGTTCCATGGGTTGATTGCTATAGCCGCGCTTCCCC
>JAMKCH010023901.1:0-68825 GCA_023653785.1 Ophioderma brevispina
AAGGTCAAAGGTCCAATTTTGATCTACGGTGATTAAAAATTGCAAAAAATGCCACAGATTTCGATTAAAATGGTCTCAACATTGGTGCTTTCACCACTCCAATATATATTCAGAATAGTTGCCCTAACTAGGATTACTTTTTACCATAGCAACACCTAATTGACCCGAATCATAGAGTTCAAGGAAACATAGCTTCGAGTGTTACCATGGTGACGAGAGATCCTAGATAGGGCAAAATTAATTATGAATCGGGGTGGTCATCAAAGGCATCAATTTGGAGACCACTTAATTCAAATCAATGCACTTTTTGCATTTTGACCCCGAGGCCAAAAAATTCACCTTTGACCTCTTTGCTAATAACTCCTGAATGATCATCCCAGATAGGGCAAACTATACCTTTCTGAAATCATTATGACCAAAGAAACATGAGGTTTTTTAGCACAAAGGGCGTCAATTTATTTTTGACCCACTGTACAAACTTCGATGGCGCCCCCTCAGGTGCAATAAGACACAGGCAATTTCCAACAAGTTGCGAATGATTCTCTATGATGTCCTTAAACCTATAAAACTGAAATATCAATTTTGGCCAAACTTATGAATAGTAATAAAACACTGACAATCGCCCCTTAACTATGAGTATCTTCAAACTCTATGGAAGTTAGCATTTTAGGTGACTATCTTTAGTTCTAGTGGCTAGTTTTAATTAATACACACAAACAATTATGGAAATCTATGAATCCGCATTTAATCCCTTACCTGTAGGAGTATGTGTTCCATTTTAGTAAGAATTAGTCACTTCCATAAAGAATTTATATTATACACATCAGTGTTCGGTTGCAAAAAGAATTCTATTCATTTTGATCAATTTTAAGGAGCGGAATCAGATTTGAAAGAAGATGATTACATTTACAGTAAACCAAAGGACAATAGACGGTGGAGGATGACCAAAACAGCAGTAACAAAGACTCATATTACCTACTACAAGAAGCTAAAACAGGGGTGTTTCCATAAGGTAGCACCCTTTTCTGACCTACTTTTCTGACACCCTAGAATTCGGAAACCTTAACGGACAACCAACATAAACGTGTGGTTTATTCCGTTATGTTTGGTCAGTTAGTTTTACCGAATCATAGGGTGTCAGAAAAGTATAGTCAGAAAAAGGGTGTCACCTTATGGAAATACACCCCTAAAAACAGTACAGAAAGAAATTGCAGGGAAGGAACACACCAGAACCTGAAAAGGCCAATAGAATTATAAACTAGAATCCCAAGAGTAGGTGGGGGATTCAACCAAATCGATCTGACAAAAACATCAAGGTTTACATACAAAATCCAAAGGCAGAGAATAGAAGGTGAAGGGTGGTGAATGAACCACAAGACACCTGAAAAGACATTTTTCGATTAATTCAAAAAAAGGAGGAATAGGTGGGGATATGGACCCCACCAAAGGGACATTCTCCAATACAGCAAATTATTAACTAGAATGTTTAAAGGGATAATAATGGCAGGAAAAAAAATTGACATAATGAAAAGGCCCCCTTTACTGGCAAATCACTTCCACAAGTTGGCAAAACAATTTGGATGTTTTACATTCTTGTAAAAACAGTAAAAAACAGGAAGAGTTCCAGGGGAGGAGGGGTGGCAGTTAGTTTGTGGCAATTTCTGGAACAGAAAAGCAAAGGTGTTAATTCACATCCCTGACAGCTAATTACAGTTGGAGCAATTCAAAGCAAATTCAGACAGGATTTCAGGCATTGTACTTTTAGGCTTGTAGTAAGATATTGTCTGGCAGAAAGTGAAAGCGGGTGGATTAGCCGGGAAATTAGAACATACAATAGAGGTCTTCACCTTTTGGATTAGTGGCGATCTTGCCGGAAAAATAAAGTCATTCCAAATTTCTGGAGAGGAGACTTTCTAAATCTAACGAACGATATGCATGTTGGATATGTATGCCATAAAAGTATGGGTCACACTTTGAAGAGCACAAAGTACTTTGTAGGCGGGTGGTATTAAATTGATCTGAATGGGAACTAACAACGGGAAATAACACCTTTGTTATAAGTATGCATGAGTGAGGTGATGCAAGACCTCTATGCAATGGTTTTTGTCTTTTTGTTTTTTTGAGCTGATGACAACATTGCTTTTCAAGTCTTTGTAAATGCGTGGCTAGTAATTGTCAGCATACTTGTTCCAGAAATTGCCACAAAACTGCCCACCTCCCCCCGGAAACTCTTCCTGTATTTACTGTTTTTGACAGAAGTGTAAAACATCCAAATGTTTGTTTTCAACTCGTGGAAGTGATTTCAGTAAGGGGTCGTCAATTTTGTTTTTTCATGCCATTATGCTCCCTTTAAGGTACTTGAAGGTGAGAGGATTGGAACCCAAACAGCAAGGACACCATCAAGTTACAAAACAAATAAGCCAAACGGATAACAGAAGGGGAAAGACAAGAAAAAAACATAAGCACTTGAAAAGGAGGCAAGTTTAAAAAGGGAATGCACAACCCAATGCACACACACTCCCTGTGTAAAGGCTGTGGAATGGAAGCCATCTTTGAATTAGTTATAAAGTTGTACTTTTCAATTTTTTTAGCATAAACCCTTACTCAGTTACAACCTCAGCTGCCTTTCTGGTTTGAAGTCTGGCCAGTGTGCGTGAGGCCCCCTCACACAAGTGCTTCAAATGTTGATCATTCATGAATGTTGGTTACTCCGTGAATTATGCCATTGATAAACATAGTTACAGGTGGTGTTTGTGGTTAAAAGACCTGAAGTTTACATACACCAAAACATCCTCATACACAGTAGTTCAAACATGGTGCTTTGCATTCCCCCTTTTAACATCTTTTCGGTACGTTACAGTATCAATAACATAAGAGATTCCTTGACCATACAAAACCGCGAAGTATGCTGCAGGCCAAGGAGTCCTGCAATATCATAGATCAAATCACTCACCAATGCTGTTTCCATGGTCTTGAAAAGGTCTTGTAGAATATGAGGTAAACAAAAATATTTCAAAAATAAAAGTGAATCTATCCTTTTTCAAGGGTCAATCAAGGATATCTGGAGTGTCCCAAATAAATTATAGTCTGTCCCAAAATGCGCAAATTTTGATGAGGCAGCTTTTAGTAAACCATACCGTAAAATCGTGTCTAAAAGCACCGGTGCCTATAATAGGATCATGTCGAACTCCGACAAGAGAGAAGAAACAAAAATTATTAGCGCCCTTTAACTTAATAAGGTCGGTTTTTGGCAACGCTCTGCGTGCGACGTGTTTATTCCTGCATAGATCCCATGAAGTACCATGGCCTTAATGATTTACATAAATTCTTTCTACCCCATGGGAGAAATGAAAAGTCTTTAATAGGTCACATGGTTATTCGAGCTTTCTGGAATTCAATGGTATGTTGCATAGCTTGTCCTTTCTTGTGCAGTGTACCGCGAGAATGATCCGACATACTGAAATTTTGGTGCTCAATTAACGATTTGATATTGAAAAGTTTCAGGTTTGATGTTACGATTGGTTTTGTGGATAAAAAACTCTTAGCATTGGAATGTACTGACGATGTTATAATCGTCGATGTTTAATACTATTCATCTTTGGTATCACCAGATACTGGGAAATCCTGATTGAACCATCAACAAGAGTTAATCAAATATGTCGATCAGTTTCCTGGTTAGAGTAAAAGAAAACGTTGAAGTCCACAAGGCAACTTTATGGCACGGTGTTTAGGCTTGAAATTAACACACGCATTAGTATGAATTATTTTTCTAAGAAAATTGTGGATGTCTGTCTCTTTTCTGTCTTACTTTCAATGATGCTTTTTTGAGAGTTTGTTTTGGTTAGAAATAGAACTTGCGTTTTTATGTATTTTTATCCTCCACTCTTTTTTAATATGGAAAAGAAAAGAATTGTCATTTTATTTTTTGAGGAAAAAGAGATATTCCTTAGAATACTTTCTTAATTTCTAACGTTCTTAATTTTTAATGAAACAATAACAAAGTCAAACATACTTCGAAAAAGGAAAAAAAAAAAATGGATTTAATCGTTATCTATAATTTCTAGAGGATTCCGTGTGATATACGGACCGTAGCAGGATGTATTTATTTTTTTGGGGGGGCGGGGAGGGGGACTGGGGGGGGAGGGGGGTGGGGGGGGTGACTTCAAAAAAGTGGACCTTTTTTTCCGAAAGTGGACCTTTTGGGGTTTATTTGTAAAAGTGGACCCCCCTAACCCCTAATAAAATGGTCCCTTTTTTGTCTTTGTGAAAATTTTTTTCATAAAAATGTGGACTTGTGTCAACATTTCGCTAAATTTGCACTTTTATGCCAAAAATCTGAGCAAAAAAAAAAGGTGGAGCCTTTTGCACCTTTCTGGAATTGGGGTACTCCTCCGCGTAGGGACATGTGATTATTATGGGGAGGGTTTGGGACTTTTTTCTGTTTGGAAATGTGAGAAGCTCACCACATGAATCGGTTGTGAGATGAACTCTCCGTTCGGGACTATCATGTGAGTACGCTTTTCGGGACTGTGGACGAACCCAACAATACATACTTTTCTTTGTGCGAAATCCTCAGACAAAGAAAAAGCATACCACTTAGTAATCCAAATTCAAAGTAAGTCTTTGACCGAGTCTTCGCAGAGTAGTACCGAGGCAATCAGTGAAAAGGGTGAAAAATTTCGCGGTAATAGTTTCTATAAGTAAGTCCCATTGATGGGCAAATGAGGATCCACAATTTCTTAAGTCATACGCTGTATGACGTTGTGCAGTAGTGCTTGACGAAATTGAATAATTGCAATACATCATTTGCATCAATGGGACTTCTATATGAAACGTCTACCAAAATTTCCCATGACCCAAGTTGTTCCCGGTACTGATCAAAGAACACTGAATGTGGAAATTGTTTAGATTGATTGACTCTACTGATTTCTGAAAGAGATTGCTTTCATTTTGTAATCCGATTACCCATGGTTACTCTCATTTACCAGAGAAAACTTCAAGAGCCGCGTGACTGGACCTTTCAGGTAACCTGTTCAAACAACCCAACCGCTTCACGCTTGACCACTCAAGCAGGACAACTGTTTCCAAGCAAAATATATATGTTGGGCCCAGGGAACCTCTGGGGTCTTCTGACCGATAGCTGATGTTGGCAATTTCTGCCGAAAGTTTAAAACATTTAACTTTTTATCGAAAGAAAACAGCCAAATTCTCCTCTAGTTTCAGTAAGCTTAATTCAAGGCTTTGGGTGGCTTAAACCGACGGATGTATTTTATTTTGGCTTTGAAAAGATCCGGTCCATTCGTGTGAAATATAGCATTGTGTATGTATAGTTATTAATCTTTTGATTTGGATAGGGATTTCTGGCACGTTACTACGTTTTATTATTTTTTTTTTGCTTACAAATATTAAGTACTAATTTCCTGTAGAATGTCGAAGCCCACCCTATTCTGTAGTCAACTACTGTAACCTACAGTTTTCTAGGCACTGCAATCCCACGCTATGCGTTCAGCAGTGTCTCATCCAGGGTTGGCAATTTCCCCGTGAAATACTATAATTTCCCACCTAGGGCGGGAAAAAGTGGGAAATACCGGGAAATACTGGGAATTACTGGCAAATACCGGGAAATACTATGGGAGTTGGTACAATTGACAACACCTCTGGGGGTTACCTCAAATAACTATATTTTATACCAGTTATAAATGTTGTGGTAATCATCTGGGTACATGTATGTTTGAAGGGTTTAATTCAATCACTCCACTTCACTAATTGATTGTAATAAACCATCACAGTATAATAGTATTAATTAGATAATCAGATGAGGTTACCCTGGGTGTGACAAATAGGTGTTTGGTTCTTATGAAAAGGTACCACTACAACACTAGGATAAAATTAAAAATGAACTGAATTAATTTGGAATAAACTTCCATGCAGTTAAGGATTTCTGCATCCATCCAGTCTATTGTGCATCTTAACAATTGCTTTTGATTTAGCATACATGTACACAACCCTGTCTGCTGGCAAAGTTCTTTTCTTTACCTGATGAGTCCAATTTAATGAATATTATCTCTCTGGGGCTATTAGCAATTTGCCATATGTATACTCTTTTGATGTATAAATAATTGTTGAGAGAAAGGAGGGATTTTAAAATTGAATGTGCAAGAATCTGCAGATCAAAAGACTTGGTCCAATGCTAAGTTAGTGATTAAATGAACACACCATCAACCCCTCCCCAGGTCATTTATTGCATGAAAGTGCTCATCTGTGTTTGTTAGTTGATTCATGTATTTAAATTAAAATTAAGTTTTGAAAAAATCACTTTTGCGTATTTCCCAGTATCCCAGTATTTTACTGTTTGGCCAAACTATTGCCTGGCTGTGATATTTACCGGTAAATACCGGTATTCCCAGGGCGGGAAATAACGGCCACCGTCTTCTTCTCATTCACCATTAAGGTTTATCATGTATTATTATATTGTATTTAATTGTATTTTTTAAAAAACTTTAAAATTTGAAAATAAATGTGATTTGGTTTGATTTGGATCATGATTTCGGGCAAGAATCTCAGACGTGCTGCGTGTGGCTTGGCAAGCTCTCCTGCTGAGAGGGTGCTTATCGCATTACCTCAAGCGGTAATTGGATAATTTTGAGTTTTAATAACACAAAAGGCGGCAAAGTGATCGGGTCTTTGTCCATGCTCCAACAGATATTCGCTGTAGAGTGTTTAACATAATGGAATTCGTTGCCTCAGTAATGCGGTCCAAACAAATCACAGGAATTAAAAAAAATCATTGCCACAACAGTGTGTCCTTTGCCCTGTGTATGTTTAGACGATTACCTTTTTGTTTTTTTTTTTTTTTCTTTCGGGAAAAATCCTTTAGTGGCATCTTACGAATTAAGGCTTGGCTTGAAACAGCGGTACCAAAGCATGTCCATTTGATTGCTTATGGTTTAGGCGGGGTTTGCAGGAAGACGTTGCCTAAATAGAACCAAACGAGAGAATTTGGGCGTCATCTTACACCAGCGAAGTAGTGCCTCATCTGCAGAATTACTAAGAGGGCCCTAGTCAAATATTTCTCTCTGTCCGGTTTTCCGAAATGTCCGATTATAGCACCGTGCTTGTATACGCGATTTTACGGTATTAAAAGTGTTTATCCTTTTTCTCTTTGTTTGATAGAAATGTGTGAGTGGCAGAGCTAATAATATTTGTCACAGATATTGATTTTAAGTAATTAAACCAATTTGTAATGTCCAACTTCTTTTGTATTTCAAATTGTATGTCCAATTACAGAGATGGATATTAGCAAAATGAAGCCCTGAAAATGCGAAAATAAATTTAAAAACTGAACTTTTGATTTTGCTCAACAAAGGACTCACTTTGTTTGATCACATACATCTCATCTTGTGAAGTAAGAAGGTGGCAAATCAAGGAGCTGCCATGTGGTACATGTGTGCTGCCATTGTGGTACATGTGTGCTGCCACTTGGCTTACATGTGTGCTGCCATGTGGTACAGGTGTGCTGCCAGGTGGTACAGGTGTGCTGCCAGTGGTACATGTGTGCTGCTGTGGACATTGTGTGCTGCCATGTGGTACATCAGTGTGCTGCCACTGTGCGTAATGTGTGATGCCTGTGGTACATGGTGCTGCCATGTGGTACATGTTGTGCTGCTGTGGATACATGGGTGCTGCCATGTGGTACAGTGTGCTGCCATGTGGTACATCAGTGTGCGCCATATGGGGTACATGTGTGCTTGCCATGGTATTTTAAGGTCGGATTATCGGCTACGGCTTCGTGCCCAGATCTTGTTGAAATTCTCAAGAGTGTGGTATGGTAAACGCAACATGTGTGCCCAGTTTATTTGTTGAAGTATTTCTAGAAATACTGAAGTATTCCACTTTCATATTTTTCCTAGAATGAAAACTTCACAACTTTCTGGTGATGAATAAGGTGTCATATGAAAGGAAATCAAATTTAGAAAATTCTCACGTTAGATTTGCAGATTGAGTTTCTATTTGAAATAATAGGTGTTTTAATTTTACCTAAATTATTTTTCCCTAAAATAATTTTTTCTAAAGAATTTTAAACACTGATCCAAAAAGCCAGGTAAGATTTTAGGTTTTTGTTTATACCCAACATCTCAAAAGTTTCAGCTTAAAAGAACCTTCCATTTAGGCTGTGGAAAACTTATTTATTGTAAAATTAGTGAATTCTTAAAAATTATACAAACACTAAACAACTCATGCGTCCTTGATAATGCAAAAAAAGTGTGGAGGAGAGTTTTCAATCCTTACATAGTCAGAGTTTGGACTAAATTGATTCAGGGGTTTGATTTTATGGTCATTTTTCTGTATACCATTATTATCCGATATCCTACCTTAAAGTAAAAAAAAGTAAATTCCTGTCCTGTGCCAAATTGCGCATAGCGGTTCCTATAATCCGTTCCATAACCCCAAGCCACCCGTCTGCCAAAGACAAATGAAAGCTCGTCGGGCTAGTCCCCTGGTAGCTCTGCGTAATTTACTACTCTTTACTTCCCTACTCCAATTTAAAAGCCGAGCATCTGACAAAAGGCAGTAGGTAACCATTTTTTAAAGTCTTTGGTATTACCCTGCCGGGATTCAAACCTGCCACCTCCCGCTGTGGTATAAATGGAATTGGAGTCCAATACTCAATTTATGGTCAGCCATGAGTTTCATGTCGAACCAAAAATTTGGCATTGGACGAAAAAAGAATCCATTTTATCCTTATGTTTGGAGAATCTTGTGTCCTATATTACAACACTTCATTTTAAAAGTAGGTACAAGGAACCTACTTATAAGCTATAGAAGATGATGCATGGATTATGCAGAGCAAATAAGTACCAAAAGACACTATGAACACTGAGAAACAGGCAAAAGCATGGACCACCACTGTACACTGGTAACCACCCATCACATGGGAATCCACCAAGACAAGGAACCCCCAAAGTTGAACCACCAAAGACATCGAATCACTAACCCATGAACCTCAACACCAGGACCTACCCAACACGCGTTAAGCACCCAACACCAGGAAGCACGCCAACCCAGAAGTCACCCAACACCAGAAGCAAACCCACCCGGGAACCACCCAACACCGGAACCACCCAACAACCTGGAACCACCCACCCGGGAACCATTCCAACACTGGGAACCATCCAACACCGGCAACCACCCACCCCTGGGAAGCCATCCAACACTGGGAACCATCCACACACTGGGAACCACACAAACACTGGGAACCAAACAAACACTGGGAACAAAAATTTGAAAATGCACATTTAATATTAAAAAAAAAAACTGCCAAACCAATGGGAACCACCCAACATGGAACACCTACTGTGAACAGCAAATCCCTGAACCACCCAAAACATGGAAGAACGACTCACCACACAACCACCCCCAACACCACAATGAAACATCCTTAAATTGTATCGACCAATCAGCCAGCATGTGCATAAATAATGATATATCCTCATCACCAGGTGGACAATCCTAATCTACAGTGAGATCCTTACAGCCTGTCTTCAAAAAAATGTTCCAATCAAAACCGATTTTTTTTTTCAAATATTATATCCTCAATATAAATAGGTCGTATTGTTACATGTGTGCTGCCATGTGTTTCATGTGTGCTGCCATGTTGTACATGTTGTGCTGCCATGTGTTAACAATGTGGCTGCCATGTGTAATGTGTGCTGCCATGTGGTACAGGTGTGCGTGGCATGTGTACATGTTTGCTGCCATGTGGTACTGTGTGCTGCATGGGGTACATGCTGTGCTGCCATGTGAAACATGTGTGCTGCCATGTGGGTACATTGTGCTGCCATGTGGTACAGTGTGCCTGCCAGATGGTACATGTGTGCTGCAGAGTGTTACATGTGTGCTGCCATATGTGTACATTTTGCTTCCATGTATTTAGGTAGATTATCGTCTCAACGGCTTCGTCCCAGATCTTGTTTTTAAATCTCAAAAATGTTGGTATTGGTAAAATAAACAGTTGTGCCAGTTTTAATAATTTGTTTGAAGTATTTCTAAAATACTGAATATCGCACTTTCATATTTTTTTTCCTAGAAGAAACGTACAAACTTTCTTGGTTATGAGTAGGTGTCATATGAAGGAAATCAAAATTTAGAAAATTCTCGACGTTAGATTTTGCAGAATTATGTTTCTATTTGAAATAATCGGTGTTTTTAATTTTCGCTAAAGTTTAGTTTTCCCAAAATAATTTTTTTCTAAAGAATTAAACCCTTGGATTCCAAAAAGCCAAGGAAGATTTTAAGTATTTTTTTTATACACACATCCCAAAATTTCAGCTTTAAAGAACCTTCTGTTTAGGCTGGGAAAAATTATTTTATTGTACAAATTAGGGAATTCTTAAAAAATTAATAAAAACACTAAAACACATCATCATCTTGATCAAGCAAAAAAGTGTGGAGGAGATTCAATCCGTACCATATCAGTTGGACTAAATTGATTCCAGGGGTTTTGATTTTATGTCATTTTTTCTGTAGCCATTTTATAATTCCATGATCCTACCTTAAATTAAAAAGAAAGTAAAGTCCTTTCCCGTGCCAAATGGCGCATAGGGCGGTTTCCATATATCCTTTCCATAACCCCAAGCCACACAGTCTCCAATACATGAAAGCTACAGTAGGGGCTAGTCCCCTGGTAGCTCTGCGTATTTACTACTTTCCCTGCTCCTTCTTTAATGCCGAGCATCTGACAGAGGCAGTAGTAACCATTTTTAAAGTCTTTGGTATAACCTGGCCGGGGTTCAACCTGCACCGTCCCGCCGTGGTAATAAAATTGGATTGAGTCCAATACCAACTTTATTGGTCAAGCCATGAGTTTCATGGCGAGACTAATAAATTTGGCATTGGACTGAAAAAGAATCCAATTTTATATTATGTTTTGAAATTGTGTCCTATATTACTATACAAAAACCATTTCATTTAAAAGTGTACAAGGAACCATAATTAATAAGCTATAGAAGATTGATGCATGGATATGGCAGATCAAATGTACCAATAGACTCTATGAAAAACGAAAACACTGAGACACAGCAAAATCATTGACCACCACTGGTACCACTGGTAACCACCTCCGCACGGGATCCCCCAAGACAAGGAACCACCGAAAAAGTGGAAACCACGCAGAGACATAAATCACTAACAACCAGGAACCAGCAACCCCAGGAACCCCCAACACCGGGAAGCACCCAACACCAGGAAGCACCCCACACCATAAGCAACCAACACCAGAGCACCCAACCACCCGGGTAACCACCCAACACCGAACCACCCAACACAGGGGGGAACCACCAACACCGAACCATCCAACACTGCGAACCATCCAACACCGGGAACCATCCAACCTGGAACCATCCAACACTGGAACCATCCAACACTGGGAACCAAGAGTGGTGGGAACCGTCCAAGCCCTGGGAACCTCCAATCACTGGGAACGCCCAAGCACTAGGACCTTCGTCCAACAATTGGGAACCACCCAGACATGTAATCACCTACTGGGTAACAGCAGATACTGGAAACCACCCAAAACATGGAAGAAAGACCTCAACACCAACCACCCCACCACCAAATGGAAACATCCTTCAATTGTAACACCATCATCAGCAGTGCAATAATAATGATACATTCTCATCACCAGGTGGACAATCCTAAGACAGTGAAGCCTATAAGCCTGTCTCAAAAAAAATGTACATCAAAACCGATTTTTTTCAATAAATTATCTAAATAACTCAGTCGTATTGTACATCACATTAAGAGACAATACCAGGCTTGCCAGGATTTTTTGTTTCATCTCAATTGCTTGTTTCAGTCGAGAAATAACTCAGTACTGCGGAACACAAAAAGCGAGTTTGTGCCACTTTCTGGTTGAAGTGAAAATGGTGAATGAATTTTGTTAAACATAAGTATTCACGCTTGAGCAGATATGAACATCTTTAAAGGGGATTAACTTCATAAAGAAACTCTAAAGTTACTTAATGGTGGAGTTATGAGCGTAAGTTCTGGCGTTAAGATAAAGTGGATACATTCGACATACTGTTTCTTTGTTAGAAGAGAACCATGAACGTAGAGCCGCGTCAGCAACCTGTAGGGGAGTTTTATGGTCTTGAAGTATCATGAAACGCAAATTCCTACCAACATTTGGATAACTTTGGCTTCCAAATTCAATTTTATTAAAAAAAAAAAAAAAAAAAAACAAATATAGTGCCAATATTCCGTAAACATTTCTTGGATTTGGAGTGCTTATTTTGGGTGCCAATTACATTCCTTCTGTCATAAATTTTAACATATACCCATTTTTGAAATAAATTCAAAGTTCCATTTCATTGACGTGCAATAATATTTGTATTGTTTATTCATTTAAGAAAAGAATGACCTTTATCATTGAACTGATATGTTGACTAGTAAAACTTGTGTCGATAAAACTAGACTTCGTTTGTTTACTTTAATCTGTGTTGTGTTTCTCTTGTCAATTTGCAATCTTTTTGTTTGAGGTTTAGACAGCTGGCTAACGTTGGGCGAAGCAACTCTGGCCCTGCATAAAAGTGCACAAAATCTGATATTTGGGTTATCGCATTAAATTGATTATACCTCTGAATTGACAAAAGCAAATTAGATGACACAACCACCATTGGAAAGCCTGGTCTTTGTTCTTTAATATTATGCCAAGTAGAATGACTTAATTTGAAATTTCTATTTAACCAAATTTTTTTCTGATTGTACATTTTTTTTGAGACAGGTGTATCAGCATATCTGGATCGGGGATTGGAGCCCGAAGTGTGAAAAAATTGGCACAACCCGGTTTTTCTGCTGCATTTGATTACTAAACTCTCATTTTTATTGGGTCTGTACAATGTGAATAGAATATCGGGACGGGAGATTTCTTCAAAACTAATACTTATGCGAACCGCTTATACCCTAGGCCAACACATCGTTATTAGGATGTACTTTTAGATGACTCAATTTTATTCATTCCTTAAGCAGTGCTCTTGAAATTATTCTGTGTCGCCTGAAGAACCATCTAAGAGCCATTGACCATCAGGCGTTTTTTTAAAAGGCAACATATTATGGGGTTTGATGGGAATTTCTGACAAAAAGCATGCTTAATTGCAACTACGACCTTTTTTGGCATTCACACAGCTACGTGATTAAGAAGTCAGCGCCTGAATATGGATGAACCCCAATAAAAGTGTGACCTCCTTTGAAATGTTGTCACCTATCAAAGCCTAAAGTTGATCATTACAATTAAAAGTACAAACAGTAATGCAGTTATCTACAAGGCATTTTCTTCTTACAAGACTGAAAAGGGAATTAGTTCCTTTGGGACAGTCTAAAATGCCCTGAGAAATTTATTATCCATATTAGTTGTTGGTGCCTTGACAACAACACAGTTTTTGACAAGTGATCAAACTGCATAAAACCAAAAGCCTCAGCACTAACAGATACTTGACATCACCTCATCCTATATTGTACTGTGGTGGGTATCTTGCCTAGGCATGTTTGACAGACGACTAGGTTATCAACCATTCTCTGGTTTAGTGCGGGTGAAGTTTGGTGGTGTGATGTGTGGTTTCTGCAGTTTAGACATTATTTGAAGTCACATTTCCCTTGAGTGGTGGGTATCTAACTTCAGCTGTGCCTAGGCTGGCATGGCAAACACTACGGCAACAGTCTGGTTCTTGGGTTTATTAGATGTAGTCCTGAGAATTCTGATTGCGATTTCTTTGTATCTCACCAGCAAACCAGTAATGTATCATGACAATGAGGTGGAGAGAGTTATTTTGCAGGCATTTTTAATCATTAATGGTAAATCACCAATTGGATAAATCATCACATTACAATACTTTATAATAAATCCAGGATTCAGTTCAGCAGCGTCGATATGGGTATGGGAATATTAATGCACTCGGTATCATACGGGTATTGCGCATGGTATTTCAGGCATACCAGGTCTGAGGACCTCGGAGGTGCGTCGGGGTGGGGGACCTCTAATAAGTAAACATAGGTGGGTTTGCTCACTGCGCGTCGATCTGCCTCCCCGGCTGGTACGCTGGGTGTATGTCCCATAGCATTATTGACAATTCACCCAAAAACTAACATTATCGATATATGTTCATACCTTTGGTTTCCAATAGCACATCTGCCAGGGCCTTGACCTTTGACCCAGTTGCATAGCAACTCTGCATAATTGCAGCCTGGTTGTGAGACAACTAATTTAGGGGATCCATCTGGATGTCTGCTTAGAGATAGAGAACCAACCTGCACGAGAGAAGTAAGATTACAATGACAGAGTTCAATCAAGAATGCACAAGAAGATGTATTTCGTATACAGCGTGGATGCTAACTTTTATACAAATCTCTGTATTATCAGGGTCTTGTGGAAAGTAGTGCGAGTCACTGAATGTTGCTACCATGAATAAAGAATGCTAAAAAATGAAAAAAATATGCAAATGAGGTAACTGTGAAGAATGTCAAAGGTGGCAATATCTACCTGTCCTTGTAAATTCCATTTCTGCAGCAAGACAAACTTCCCATCAAGAGAGCTCCTGCTGTCCTGCAACAAGAAAAGTAAACATTACATTAACAAAGTGGGTAATACATCAACAATTGGTGGCTCCTACAAAACTACAAATCCCCCTGTCCAAATTAAGTGTGGTATATTTGAATTATACATTTCAGAAAGGTGCAGATTTGCAGAGCTTCGCCATGTGAAGGTGCACTACTAGAGGCTAGGTGAAGGTTTGCTAAGTGATTTGGACTATTTCTGGACTAGGCCTAGCAGCAGTCACTGTCTGATTCCAATTTTCAAAATTCAAGGTGAGTTACTTAAAATATTACCTGGGGCAGCTACATATTGATACGGGATACAGCTCAACTTATTATTTACTCACAGTTAGGGGATGTTGTTATAGCCTTGCCAATCAAAGGATTTTTCTCTAATCCTGAAGTAGTAGTAGTGAGTAGTAAAACCAAGTTTAAATCCGGTTTTGTCCCTCACTAACGGGGGTGGCAGGATCATCTCTAATTTCGCAGCACTATGATGTTGTGAATGAGATTTTTGGAGCAAAAGATAATTGGACCGGATGCCTCCTGACGTCAATGTGTGGATGGCTTTGCCATTAGCTACACCCTATGGAAGATCTTCTTTTTAGTTCTACAAGTGTAACCAGCTACCCTCCTCATCAGATTGCATTGAAACCTGGGGGGTGTGGTGACGGATTTAGCTGCCGACAACCCGCCCTGAACCTAAAAAACATCGGTACTCGGATTATATCCTCTCTCGTGGTCTTATCCCTTTCCCCTTTATCTTCTTTTTCTTCTTCGCTTATTTTCCCTGTCCCTTGCTCTGGAACCTACCCTCTCCACTCTTTCACGTTCCCCCGTTTCCATGTCTTATTTCCTCTATCTTCTACGTTACCATATCTCACCCTATCCTGCTATTTCATTCTCCTCCCTCTATTGTCTAATTCCGTTCCTACCCCACAATGGGTGTTTTCCATCATTCTCCACTTACTCCCGTCCTTTCTTACACCCCTGCTATATCTTCTTTTCCTCCTACGCTTGTGGCGACTGCCTCGCGGTGTGCATGATAGGCCCTAGCATGACCGTTGACCTTGATATGTGACCTTGGACTCATAACAAATGAGGATGAGGGTTTGCAATATCAACTCCAATAAACCAAGTGGGTTGCAATTGAACTTCAACTTTTCAAATGAGGTTAAATTTTACATGTCATCCTATCATACTTGACCACCTCACATGACTTCTGACCTTGGTATGTGACCTTTGGGGACCTGCATCAACAAATGAGGGTTGATCCAATGTTGCACCTGATTCAAGGTTTGGTCCAATTTGAACCCTTCAACTTTTCAAATAGCCCCCCCCCGCCCCCCCCCCCTGTCAATGTTACATTTTCAATTCCTACTTACACTTGACATACAAAATGACATTTGACACAATCCCGTG
This sequence comes from Ophioderma brevispina, assembly GCA_023653785.1. Lineage (NCBI taxonomy): Eukaryota > Metazoa > Echinodermata > Ophiuroidea > Amphilepidida > Ophiodermatidae > Ophioderma > Ophioderma brevispina. Next base: position 16,009 of record JAMKCH010023901.1, read on the forward strand.
TATGTGACCTTGACATCATCACACATATGGGTCTCCGAGATCCCATGCTGTACCTATGACTCAAGTTTGGTGTAAAATCCATCAAAGTGAGTATGTGGTTATTAACAGGCAAAAGTTAACCCTTTTTCCACAACAGACATACAATCAACAAACATACACAACAACAACAGACAACAACAGTGGACAAAGTGATCCATAGGTGTCTTAATGCCTTAAGGCAAGGCGACACAAAAAATGATAAAAGACACCAACTCACATTAGCTGTGTGTGTTGCTGTTGTGCTTGCTGCAATGACGCTTTGCCTGTTGCTGTCTTTTACCCATGTGTATGCTCTTACTTTTCTGTCAGTGTGACCAACCACTAACTCCACCTTTCCACCACCATCTGTAAAAAAGGTATGGTGTGCTATGCTATTATTTAACATCGGCAAGGACGAATTCTCAGGGAAAAGAAATATTCTACTATTACAGTATCGAGAATTCTTACAAGTTAAAGAACCCATACTAACCTATATCTTTTATAAGCAAGACCTTTGTATTAGCTGGCAAGTTTGTGTGTGGACATGGATAGAGTTCAACGGGTTTGGTTTTTGACCTTTGATCTCTGATTGACCTTGCTCTCCGGGTTTGACCTCTTGCCTCTGATTGACCTTTACCTCTTAGTTGAGCTTACCGTCTTTCTGTGTTTCAGTCTTTTCTGACCTCTGGTATCTTTTTGGTTGGCATCCTTGAGTCCCTTCACATCTCTTGACCTTTGATCTTGGGGGTCCTTGCTTCTGCTGGATTCTAGATCTTCTGAAGTTTGAACCTCTCTCCTAGTAAAGATAAAATGTCAGTAAATGGTACGGAAAACATTAGTCATTGATACTTTTATCAAACAAGAAAGATTATTCATATTCTCATATAACTGGCTCCGTTACCCTGCGGTGGGAAAGAAAGCAGATGACTGAGTCAAGGGGAGGAACAGGGGGGGGGAGGGGGGGTGGGGGTGGGCCGTGGGCGGGGGGGGGGGGGGGGGGGGGGGTGGCAGGGGGGCACATTGCCACCCCCCCTCTCCTGACGACTTTGGCCGGGAAAAAAATTGCAAAAATCATGCTTAAATCAGCTGTTTTTTTTCGCCCTCTGACCAGGAAATATTGGCCTTTTGACCCCCCTGAGAGGAAAAAAAATTTCCCAAGACGGGGAAATTTGCCCCTCCGAGCGGGCAGGCCCGCTACGCCACTGCTCATGCTCATGTTCTTTCTTCTTATTCTAACCCATACTTTCAAACAGCTAATATATATTAATGTTAGGAATCAACATTTGTGACAAAAAAACATGCTCAAAGGTACACCCGCAATATATGAATATGAACTGAGCAAGGGCCTCTGGACCCTGTTCCCGGTTATTTCTTAGAATGGGAACAAAGACGCTTATGTTCGATGATCATTACCCAAAAAACAAACGAACGAGAGGGGCGACGCTGGTTTTCGCACTTAACGAGGTCAAAGTTCCATATTAAAATCAATAACACAACTGTGTACTACGACTGTGCTAAAGACGCAAATCGTCAGAGCAACTACGAACGTGCGAGAGCCCATGCTATTTTAGAAAGCCATTTTGAAAATCTGCAAAACTCCGTGCCCGATCTTTGCGACGGACATACTTTTGCATATAAACCACATGCTGCATTGAATTTCCTGGATTAAACAAAAAGGATCATTTTATATTCGACGGGGCCCCCTGGCGAAAATCAACGAGAAAGTGCATTTTCAGTGCCGTAGTTTTAGTGGTATTGGGCTGGGCGTAAATAAACACTCCCAAGAGTCCAACAGTGAGATCGCCGATTCAAGATGGATGTCCGACCTCTAGCCTTTTATTACGCCTCCAACTTGTGGACCATGAGAGGGGGGCCAGATTCATTTAGGGGTCAACAGGGTCAAAAAGTTCATTGCACAAACATCCCTTTTTCTACAGATTACATTGATGCATCATCTGGGGTAATTAAGGTGGCATTTCCGGGTTTAAGGGGGGATGGCCAGATTTTTTTAAGGATATGAAGTTTTTAATATTGATAGAATGGCTTTCACTCCAAAACCCCATCTGTAAAGTTTGGCGCTGATATTTCCAAACCGTTTTGATGGAGAGCTAAAACATGATTTGTAAGCCCCATTAGAGTAAAGATATGGTAAATTATATTGGTCCGACCAAAAGGGGCACATTTCGCTCATAACTTCCAAACAAACATCTTTTGGCTCTAGATTTTTCAAGGGTTATAAATGAGGAAATAAAGAGTAGCTATTCTCTGATACCAAAAATGTTGACCACTTCCGGAAAATCGGGGGCTTCTGGGGGACCGAGGCTATTAGCGATGGTCATGGACTTAAGGTGAAAAACTTCAAAAACAAATTTCATCTTTGCTGCCATGTAAGATTTGCCTGGTGCCAGAATTATGCAATATGAAAAAGCTTTGCAACCCTTCACCAAAGCCGTGCTCAGCATGGCCCAATCAAAAGGTCTTTAGGGCGAGGTTCCCGTCTTAATGTGAAAAATCTTCCAAAATTCAAATATCTGCTATATGGCAATATTGCATGGGCACATGACTCATGCTTGCCTTTTAAGCTTTCCTTACCACATTGCTGATTGACTCCAATTACTTCATTGAAACCCTACGAATACCAATGGAATCGGCCAGTAAGTAGTAGTGCTCAGTGGTTCGCACTACAAAACTATCTCACATGAAACGATTAAGAAAAGTTCAACCCCTGAAAACAGTCCTCTAAGAGTTTAGAGAAGTTTGTCTGTGGAAAGAAGACTTGTCCTCAACCAATAATATCTATTGGTATCGAACCTGGTGAGCATCTTCCCCTGGAGCTGACTCCTCATTGGGCTGAATGTGATGTCTCACAGATTGAGAACCAGAATCAGCCTATCTAAGGTTTCCTTGCAAAGTGGGGCTTCCTGGATGCAGATCCGGACACTACCTGTGATTGTAGACCATCACCCACAACAATGACCATCTTTGGTTGCCCACTGTTTTGGAGCAACAATGCACAGCCATACCTCGCTGAGTTCAACAGTGAAGCAACCAGACATTGTATCCATCTCTTGCTGGATCATATTGATAACTTAACTTCTGGTTTGGATATATAAGGCCAAAAAAAAACAAGTTTGTCTCAGAAGAAATGTGAAAAATCGTCCCATGCGAAATGGTTTTTGTTTTTTTTCTTTTTTTTTTTTAGAACAATGCTAATAGCGATGCCTTTTTTTCTTTTTTTTAATGCATTCAATTGGCCCAATTTTTTCATTTTCGGCCGCATCGCACCAAATTTCATATTTTTTTTAGAAATTTTGTACAAAAAAAAATTTAAAGTGAGTATAAAAAACCTTAAAAAAAAATTATGCGGTCAAACCCATTTTAACATATGCGGTGCAATCTTCTCTGAGACAAACTTGTTTTTTTCTTTGGCCTAACAGGTGAAACTATCAAACTGAGCATATTCGTGGAGTGGGCGACTGTTTTAATTCAAGCATGATGGAAATCCTTTATAGGACAAAAAATTACTTTAAAAAGGAGTTTTGACTGACGTTTTAAAACAAGAAAATTCACAAAAAACTGCTTGGTATAAACGGCGGGAATTTAAACATTTTAAAAACATCAAAATTCTTTCCTTACCTTTGATTTCTATTTCTTGATAGTTTCTAGGTCAAAAATGTGGCACAGCCCCGCTGCACTCACTGTTATGAGAAATGAAATTCTATAAAGAAAATGGTAGACATATGATATATTGAAATTATCAATTTTCAATCTACAACAAACACACAGACCCACACAGTTACACCTATACACATTAAAACCTATCAAGGTATACCAAACAGCAAAGTTAACTGAGTAAGTAATCTTTGTACTGTACTGAGAACTTAAATCTATATCCTAATAGAGATCTTTTTGACCCATCATTCTTTCATGACCATGTATAACGACTAGGCGGTTCCCGGGTTTCACGATCACCTGACTTTTGAAAGCAATACTTGTTTTCGCGATACCCGGATTGTGTGGGGGAGCGTATCCGCTAACCAATCGACTTGGTCCTGCCGGGCCCAAGCTACACCCACCAACCAAGTTCTGTGACCATACGACCCCCGGCCTTCCGAGGAAAAAGGGGGAACAGGACACACAGACAGACAGGCAGATATACATGGCCTATTAGAATATTTAGATATAGATAATTACAGAGCTAAAGAGACTATACATTAAAAAACAGGCTCCTCTTTGTAGCAATGTAATACCAATCATATACACTGCCCTATATGCAAGTAAAATGAGACTTAATACTTGATCAAGTGGAGACAACGATTGCAAACTCGATCCACCCTTTACCCCATCAAAAATTCAGATTTTGGTATTAGAAGATAGATCAAATTTTTTTTAAAAATTAATTACAGTAAAATAAAAAGAATTTAAGAGAATGTTCCTTGAGTTATGATAATTAATCGTCCCAGGTAATATTGGCCACACTAACTCACAACACTATGCTGGGGCCAATTTGGCCAACAATTGTTGTGTTAATGCAAGAGGTCACAAATGAATAGCTGACATGTGTACATTGGTGTGCTGCCATTGACATGTATAGGATAACTCTTTTTGATTTTTCCTTTCAAGTGGCTCTTGAAATGCGTTCTTCAGGTGACGGTATCTGGCTGAAGATTGAAGAACCATTTCAAGAGCCACTGACCAAGTTACTTGGCCATTTTTAAAGTATGTACATGTAGATGGGGAATTTCTGACAAATGGCACTATTGCACGTACGACCTTATTGCACTAACCTGATTCCACACTACTACATAGATACTGGTCTGGCACCCTCTGGCACAAAAATAGTGTTTGGAAAAAAGGTAAAAAAAGACAGGTCTAAGTTTTAAAGTTTAAAATTGCAAAAGTAAGCGAAGGGCCAAATCCAAGTATCATGCTTAGTTTTTGAGTTACCTGCCAGATCCCTACAAACTGAAAATGCACACTGTGAAAAAGGCCAGCTTTACAAAACTATTTGTTAAAAAGGTTATAGTGCCCAAAGTATTAAAATGTGTTACAATCACAAAAAACACAGTTTTAGCACTTATCTAAGTGTGAGTCAATAAAACCCTACATTAGGAAAGATTTTTTCTAAAATGTTAAACGTTTATTTTTGCTTCAATGGTGTGCTTTGGTTGTGTACATGAGAATAAACAGGATATCAGAGATTTTTTTTGTGTCTTTCGGACCTTGGGTTCAGAAACTATGTCACTTTGCGGAGGAGACGACCTACAAAATCGTTTGGCCGATTAGCCATAAAATGCGAAGAGACTGACACCGACGTATACCATAACAAATTATAGCAAAAGGGCACTTCAGGACATGCAATTCAGGGGGATGGTATCGATTCGTCTCGACAAAAAACATATCAGTTTGAATTAAAATGTGTCTTTATTGGTAAACATAATTATAAGTAAATATCTTGCAAAAAAATAAATTACCATTGTTCAATCATAAAGAGTCAGTTATTGAAAATCACTCCATTTCAATGGTCTCATTACATGAACATAATGAAAACTGCTCAAAGATTTTTGTTTTACATCTCTAAGGTAATATTTTGCACAAATAAATTTTACTCAGCGTCCATAAATGCAACAAGGAAGAACTAAAGCTGAAATTTTCTGTAAATAATAGGAATTAAAACTTAAAATTCAATATCGCACTGCCTTTTTTGCAAGCGGAATTCAAAAACATTCTATGGTTTCTTTTGTCCCAAGTTTAATTCGTGTAGGTTTTAAAAACCATTGATCTTACTGAACTTTTCCAAAAAGAGTAAACTGTGGGTCTTTCAACAGCTATCTTGAATTTTTTACTAGCATTTCTTTGGTACTCTCTGGGATATTATTTTTATAATCCTTTAATTACTTTCCAACTTCTATTGTGTGCCATAATTTGGTGTTAAATGTTTATACTCAAATCACTGCTGAAGAATAGTTACTCTATACTAGTGTAAGCGATGCAATATGAAGAAGAGTTTACTGATTATTATTGGGGGAGAATGTATTTCAAGTACGCATCATTTTTTTTTGAAAAAAAGGCCAACATATTCCTTTTTGGCCCCAAAACGGTGTGTAGATAACAACGAAAAACACAAAAGTGGGATCATCATGTGATAATTAAATTATCTTTAATATGACACAAGAACAAGGTAATTGAGGCTCACGTAGGACATCCTCAAATTACTGTCGTTAGCCAAAACGGCGGCCATTTTTGGCCGCCCTCTGGATTGAGGTGACACGACCAACAAAATTTAATTAGAATTCCTGGAATTTACGTAAGGTATATCATAAAAAATACCAAAAAATCAAGGTCTGCTAGTTTGTCGTGATTCTGGCAAGTAACATGCTTATTTTTGATTTTGGCCCCTCCACTTAAAAGTAGAAAACTGGACTCATGGGCCTATTTGGAGTTATAAATATTTTAAGATACAAATCAGCACATCAAGACCAAAAAGGTGTGGCTTACTATTTGCACCCACCCCTAGGAATATTTGACTAGGAAGCCACAGTTTTCCGAGGGATCAGAACTCATTGTTGTCTTCATGCTTCAGTGCCCCCAAATTCATGGTCAAACTGATGAATTCTCTTGCTGAATGGGAGGCAGAGGTCTAGCAGTCCAAGCTAATGCATAATTTAAGCGACTGAGGCGTTGTTAAGTGAGGAAATGACGTTTTAAATTAGGGCCATTTTGTAATAAACCAATGGCAATTTATTTTGTGGTGTACAAACCACATGTGCTTCTATAATCCAAACAGTTTATCAATTAATTTAACTGTGAAAATTAGTAAATAGGTGTTTTTGGAAGCATGCTTCCACAGGAGGGTGAACATAATTTCTACAAATTCCAAAACCCATGATCTGGTCACATTCTTCAAAATACACAATTTCAGCCCATAGGAGCAAGTTGTGTAATGTCAGCAGTCAGGCCCATAGAATTGGGTTGTTTTGGTGTATAACCACTGTCAAATAAAAGACTAAGGACATGGGACCACCCTAAAATCATCATCCTGAAAACAACCACACAGAGAACAAACTTGATACATGTTTCTTTTAAAAACCAAAGGTGGACACATTGTAGGTTGATTTTCCTTATGAAGAAAATTATACCTCCTTTTACAGCATTTTCTGGATGGTCAGGGCCGCAGAGAGAAATTGCGGGCCGGGGGGATCTTGGAGTTACGGGCCCATTTCACCAGCTTCGTTTTCCAGGAATCCCATACACAGGGGAAGATTAAAGCTACAGTGGCTGCGAAGCGCCGCGGCGCGGGGGTATGGGAGCTGTATAATGTGTTTGATGCGCAACTTAATGGGTGTTTTTGTTTGAATACTACATTGTTGATTGTTCATGGAGAACTACCCAGGGGGTTGTGTGGGGAGGGGGTGTACCCTGCAATGTTCCCTTTCCAAAGCAACTTTCTCATTAAAATTTGATAGAAACAAATAGAAAATTGTAATTGTTTTCTTCTAATAATAGAGGTATGAAAATGTTTTTTTTTAAAGTAAAAACCGTATGTTCCTAATAAACGCCCCGAGGGCGGGGCATTTTTCAAAAGGGAGGGCTTTATTACATAAAAATGGAAAAGTAAAAAATCCCGCAAAACTCCACCTACACATGCTTATTTTCCCTGAATTACCAATAATACAAACCAACGAGCACGCGGTCGTGTTTTCGACCAACCGAGGTCAAAGATCCAAACTATTACACTATTACAACTGTGCACAACAAGCGATTATGATACGGATTATGAAAGACCCAGCCATTAAATCATGTGATTTAGGTAAGCGGAACTCATTTTCTGAATGTTGTATCCAAAAATCGTTTTTCGGTGGGGCCCCGGGGGGGGGGGGTTTGGGGGTTTTTTGTTGGTTTGGGGGGGGGGGGGAGGGGCGGTATTAGATAGAGGCGTTTTATTAGGAACAACACGTATAGTGGGGTTTAGTTTTTTTGAAATATAATATATAAACGTGTCATGGAGAGTTCATAGATGAAGCGGCCCGAGCGTGGGCATGAACGAAGCGCAAAACCCTTGCAATGTTCACTTGACCAAAAACACATTTCTCATGTATATATGATAAAACACAATTGGAAATTGGAAAGTAGTCAAACTTTATAAATTCATGACCAACCGTTTTATAAAACAAAATCTTAATTGTTTTTGTGTAATTTATCAACCAATAGAGAGACTGCATTGAATTTATAAACCGCGCATAGCGTGAAAAAATGAAATTTATGGGTACAGAGTATTTTCTCAACGTAAGTAGGGATCGGTTGTTGCAAAGAGGGGGCCCCCTCTATACGCCAATACTCTCTTCTCTCTCTCACTGCTCTCTCAACCCCTCTCTCATTCTTTCTCTCCCTATCTGACTTTGTCACACCGCAAGGGTTGAGATTTTATTGAAATAGCCACAATAAAACACAGCACAGAGCCAACAAATAATAAAAACATCTGGTACGGCAAACACTTGGAAAAAGTAGCTGACGCGTCTGTCTCAGCTAATGCCTGAAATTTAAGATCAAAAACTGGCATCACCACACTCCGCGATCATGTTCGTTCCTCCTTAGTATTTTCTTCTTCTTCCTCCTTTTTTCTTTTCATTTCTTCCCGGTGGAGATTCCTGGCCTGCGCCCCCAACGGCACCCAGGATGCGCCACTGGGGCCTGCTTTTTTTAATAATTTTTACGGGCCACCTAGGACCCGGGCCGGGGTAATGACCCCTTTGACCCCCCCCCACTCTCGGCGGTATTGTGGATGGTGTTTGATAATTCACAGATGGTTTGAGCAGCCACCTCGGGTTTCTCCTCTGATTACAATTAGACAACTAAAAGCTATTTTACAAGGCAACATAGTGGATTTTACAGCATCTCAATATTCTACCACTATCATTGTATCATGCAACTCATGGGTGGTGCCGGTTGTGTGGGGTGACCCCATAAAATATTTTATTCCCTTATGTGGTTAACCTTTGTTGCAAACATCTCCAATGCCAACACAGGTTGATCTGAAATAAAGTAAATTAAAATGTAAATTGGTAAATAAAATATCATTGTGTGATAAAAGGGTCAGTGTTTTAAATGCAGTAACTAAGTGAAGTAGCTAATTATAGATTAATATTCAAAGAAGATAGAACAATTGGCCAATTTTGGCCATTTAATGTTGGACACAAGGCATAGAAAATATTCAGAAATATGAATTGGACCCTTATGAAATCACTTCCACAAATTTGCCAACTTTTGGGTTCTTACATGTTTGTAAAAAAGGCGAGGAGTAACTAATATTATTTTCCTTGTAAACTTCATATATGCCACAGAAGCAGGAATGCGCCATTAAAATATATTGACCAAAATATCCTACTGTTTAAACCAGGGAGAGAATAAAGATCTTTTATGTCATCGAAAATAAATTTAAAAAGTAGCACGTTGCATTAATTTTAGAGTTAAAACAGTGTGAAGTTATCTTAAAAAATACAAGAATCAGACCGACCGACCCTAATACTTTCCTCCGTTCCGGCAAACCAATATATTTTAGGCCTGCTGCAAGGAAACCACAGTATGCAGAGGTCATCATCTAAAACCGATTTTTTTTTTTGCTTCATGTGAAGCATTCTTAATGCCACAGAAAATATGGATTTGAAAATGGTATTTTCTGGGGAAAAAATACTATGAGTATTAATACAAGAGTTCAGAGGTCAAAAAGAATAATAGCATTGTACTTAAACCATAGAGATAGAAAAAAAAAGGTTTTTAGACGACAGATGACCATTTGATTCAACTAGCCCCTGGCGGCCACTAAATGTTACCGCCTAGCTAATTTTACATAAAAAAACCTTCACTGGAAAAATGCACTTTCTCATTGATTTGCCAGGCGGACCTCGGTTGTAAAGTGATCCTAAAAGATCAGCTACAATGTTTTGCAGATTTTCAATATGGCTTCCACCAATAGTGTTGGCTAGAGTATATTTGTACTTGTATGATGACTTGAGTTTTAACAACAGAAGATGGACAGTTCTAACATTTTGATTAATACATAGGAACTTTGACCTTGATAGTGTGCAACAACAGCATCAGCCAACTTGCTCGTTTTTAGTATTGTTAAGCAGGAAAATAGGGGATTTTGGGTCCTTTATAAAGAAGTTAACCGGGAAGAGCCCAGAGGCCTTGTACTTACCATGCCCAGATTTGATGCCACTGCCCAGGGGGAGGTGCTGTTGCCTTTGAAAACAGAAAGCTGACCATCCACATTACCAACCACTAATTCTGATTCCTGAAATCCAAAAACATGTGCACTCAAAACATCAAAGTGTAAACAACTACCAATAGAAATGTTCCATTTTCTCAATGGGTTCCATAGGTTTAGACCCAGTTGAGGGATATTCTCATAAGAAAACAAACTTTCTGAACCTCTGAGGCAAAAACATCCATAGAAACCCTTTGTTTTTCGGAGATAATTTTTTGAGATTTGGTTTCACTTGCACACATTTTCTATGGGAGGACTGATATTATTAGTCTCTCATGCAGTACCAATATAGATAATATCTTTTGCAGTCTGTGACACAGACTACACCATGTGAATTTTTTTTAGCAATACTTCTTGCACCACCGTAAGTGTCATGAAAAGTGATCTCCATATATGAATACACCATGCAATTATGTTTAGGGTTAACAATTTGACCACAGACAGATGCACAGACTGACAAACTTTTAAAATAGACATAAAATGAGACACACAAGCAATAAAGTGCATATAAAAAGAAATGACATTCCATGTCCCATAAAATCATAGAACAGTGGCATGTGCAAAAAAGGGAGGGCTGGGAGTCATGGTTTCCCCCACCTTTGCCTGTCAGTCAAGGGAAAAGGAGTTAGTTGGGGGGTAGGGGAAAATGCCAGTCATTTGGGGAAAAAGGTCTGTTGGGGAATTAAAGGTCCATGGCCCAATCACTAATAGCCTCATCCCCAGGGATCCCAGATTTTACAAGTGGTCAATTTTTTTATGTTAGAAGAAAGCTACTATTTTTCTCATTTACCATGTGAAATAAATGAGATGGCATTGAAATCCCCCTTCAGATTTTCAAAATGCTATTAGGATGGCAAACTATTAGGATGGCAAAATCAATAAAAAACTTCAGATCACAAATTAAAAATCAACTTTTGTCAAATTATGTATAGTTATTGTTTGGATCGTTACCTTCGGACTACCAATTTTTATGCGGTATCACATTTGATGTTTTCTTTGCATAATTCTTTGTAAACTGGCTCCTGGTTTGACGTTGTATTGTGTTTGTATGTGTTAACCATGATGTATGCGTCTACTGTTTTGTAGGCAACATGTTAATTTCAGGTGATGCTCGTTTCAGGCCGTTTAGGCTTTTTGAGCATTTTCCTCATTCATTGTATGTGTATGTTTATATGTATTTTTATGTATGAATGAAAATAAATTTTTAATCTTGAATTGAATGCCAGTGAAAAAAATAGGAAAAGCGGTCCCAAACAGGACGTCCGAATATGTAGTCAAAGATAAGTATACAGCAATAGAATGACCCTAAGTGACCCCTGAATGACCTTTGACCAGGTCATCTGCCCACTTGTCTCAATGTATAAGCATACCAAGTATTAACTTGACCCATCACTGCATTAAACTAGACAACATTTTAACTAAAAGTGTATACAACATGCACAAGATAAAAAGACCCAAAGTGCCCCTGAATGACCTTTGACCTCATCCGTTATACCACATAAGACCCCTTGTCCCAATGTATATTGTATAAGCATACCAAGTATTGACTGGATCCATCACTGCATTAGAAAGCTAGACAACATTTTAACCAAAAGTGTAAAAAAAAAGTTTGACACACAGACACAAACACACACACAAACAGACACACACACACGAATCAAACTGCCATAAAGTCTTTCTGATTTCATCGGACGACCTAAAATGGTCTTTCAATAAAGGTGACAAAATACTGCATGCATGTCTTCACATTTATTCATTCATTCATTTTTTTACTTCCATCAAAAAATAACAATTATAAATTACATAAAAGTTAAAAAATTGCATTTTAAGATGGAGGAGTTATATCACAAAACAACAGTACACTCAAAAGTGATGCACCACCTAAGAAAGAGTCTAGTTAACACAAAGAAAAAGCAAGAAAGAACAAAAAACTACACAAGATGTCCACATACACAACACACACATACATGTACCATTGAAATAGTTCCTTCCAAATGTTTCTAAAATTAAAGGCTGATTCAAAGATTTTGAAATATAATTTTTGGGGTAATAATTAAAAATTGTCATCCAGAACTTAAGATTAGTTACCTATAATGATTAATTCCAAGGTAGAGGTGAATGAATCAGATTTTTCGTTTCCATTGCAGTAAACATTTATGCACGTTTAAAGGTGCAACAAAGAAGATTTCAATATCAGGTGTCCCTAAAAAAATCTAAAGTTCTGATTTTTGTGGATGTACCAGCGTTCGCATCAAAAATATCCCCATCTGAAAGGATTAAGCTGAGACGAAAGTTTTCTTTTGGTACAAAAATTGGCCCAATTCTAATTTTGTATAGGAGCAAATACGAAATTTAGCTTGTTACATTGGAAATAAAGGCAAATCAAAATCACTCCTTCTCTCTTTTACGACACTTCTGTAGCATAGTACAAGGTAAGCAATCTATTGAGTGTCTAATCTATTTGAAAATTATATGTTATGGTACCAATATTGGGGCTGTCTCAAAATCTACGTTGACCTTTAACAGTCCATAGGATACGTGAAAACAAGGAATCCGGATCCGAATTTTATAACAAAGTGTGATTTTCTATTATGAGAGGAGCTTCGATTTGAGCGTGTTTTCACACAGGGATTAGTTTAGTCTCTGGACAAGCATTGTGGCAATGCAAAAACACAATTGTTTGAAATGACTGCGCCCTCATCGAGAAATCTCTGAGTCAGCCTTTAAGACACTATCAGTGATTTGAAATCAGAAAATAGAAAAAATCATCAAAAATCAGATTTTTTGCATGTCATGGAACAAGTATAGGTCCTAACATACCCTACAAATGATAGGACCAGAAGCAGAAGCACTAATAAGGACCAACAAATTGATATTATAGGCATTAGTGTCCGTTCGGACACTTCCTACAACACGTAATGATGGAGGATGTATTTGACACTGCCGTTTTCTCGTCCTTTCTGTAAATTCTTCCAGTTGAGAATAAGTGACTTATGAGAATTCTACAGGCTTTCCTTCCACTTAAGCATTTCGAACAATTTCAAAATATTTGATTCTTCGGAGAAATCACTGATAGTGTCTTTAAAGATATTTCTGCCTCACCCCGTCATTATCAACATCGCCTAAGGTCAGTGCATTGGCAAAAAAAAAGGCATTCCAAAGTCCAACTCCAGTCGCTCCACAAAACCACAGACCTCATGGTTTAAATAATCTGAAACAGGAGAAAAAACATAAGTTATGATTGTATATGAGGTAACCATAATTCCATGTACTGTATATTACATTTCTGAGTAAAGACACTATCAGTGATTCAACTGAAAGGGTCAAAATATTTGAAAGTTTGCGGATAGATTTAAAAGTTAAGGGCAAATCTTTCTACAATTCCGTAAGTAATTTTTTTCCAATTAAAAATGAGAGAAGGAAGAAAACGGCAATTATTCAAAGATATGACCCTCCCATTCAATTACTTGTTGTACAAGTGTCCGTTCCGACAATTATGACTAAATAAAAAAATTTTTTCTTTAGTAGGCTGCGTTGGGTTGTAACAATCACTTGCATGGTATGTTAGAATACCAATACTAATTCCAGTAAATCAAAATCGATTTTTGCTGATTTTTTTTTTTTCGTTTTTCTGATTTAATCAATCACTGGAATTTTATTGCCTTTAATTTCTTATTTTTAAACCTTGCATGTTTTGAATATTCTTTATTACCATCTTCATGATCTTGTACAGCGTATGGTACTATAATACTGTTTAAAGGACACAATGGCATAGAAAAAATTCAGACATAATGAATGGAAACTTATTGAAATCACTTCCACAAATTTGAAAAACAATTTGGGTGTTACATTTGGTAAAAAAGGGAAAACTAATATTATTTAACTTGTATTATAAGTTCCACTTCTCAGCCAAGGATGGCTTGACATTACTGCCAGCATTTTAAAAGCATGCAGTCATAACTCACAGACCATTGCATTGTATATTGCTAATCCCTGGTGAACACCTTTCGCTTGTCAGACCAATATCTTAACTAAAAGCCTGTAGCTTAAGGTGAAGCCTTTTTACTTTTATATAGAAGCTCGGAAGAAACTGGCGAGCACCAGAACTAAATAAAGAGAAAAATACACGTCGCGGTTCTCGAAACCCGGAACCTCTGCTTTTTAATTTTAATCAAAAACACAAGCTAGCAACACTGTAAATTCTGGAAAGATGTCACCAACTTGATTTTCCTTGCAGGACTTGCCTGGCCTCTGCTACTGTTTTTTACAGAATGTCAACAATCCAAATTAATCTTCAATTTTATAGAAGTGATTTCAGTAAGTGTCCATTTCATTGTGTCTGAAATTTTTTGCACTATGCCACTGTGTCCCTTTAAAGGGCATGGGGTCCCGATCACATAATTGCCTTGTTCCCACGAACATTTTTAGGGGTATCAGGAGAAAGCTAGTATTTTTCTCATTTACCCTATGAAATCGTACGGCTAAAACGATGTTAGTTTGGAAGTTATCAAAATGTGCCCCTTTTTGTTGTCAAACAGCGGTGTACCAGCGGGGGAGAGGGGGCGAGGCGCCACTCCTGCCAAAACCTTCCCCCCCCCCACCAGCCCCCCCAGGGGCAAATAATCAGACCTGCCCCTCCAGGGGGGGGATCTCAAGTTTCCAGATCCTGAAACCATCTTTGGGTGATGATAATTTCGGCATCCCTAGCTGCGGCAAAGGCCTACATGGGTGGGGTCCAGGGGTCAAAGCCCCGGTGGGTCTCATGGGGGCGAATCCCCCTGAAATCGCCTGGGATTGTCATCATTATAGAAGGTAAAAAGTAGTGTTTCAAAGAGTCAAATTTCACAATAATGCAGTTGGAATCTACAATCCATCTTCCTTTTCCTTTTTCCGTCTCTTTCCTTTTTCTCTCCCCTCTTCCCTTTTCTTCTCCTTTTTCTGTCTTTTTCTCACAACTCTCCTTTCCCTTTCTTTTTTTTTCTCTTCTCCTTCCCCTTCTCTTCTCCTCCTATTTCCCTCTCTTTCTTCTTTCCCCTTTTATTCTCTCTCCCTCCCCCCTTCGTTTCTCTGTTCTTTCCCCCTTTTTCCATTCCCCCTTTTTTGTTCTCCTTTCCATTTTTTTTATCAGGGGACGCTTCCCCCCGTCCAACTGGGGCTGGGCCCCCCACTGTTCGCCACTTGCCATCCCCCCCTCCCCAAATACACTGACTCGTTTGAGAAGGCCCCAATTAGCCATCCTCAGAAAATTCCTTCGGACTTTCGAACCATTCTGCCCCCACCCATTTGCCACCGGTTTGGTTATGCCACGGGCCCGAAACTTAACATACTCTTATTGCTTATAAGATCTGTTTTTAACTCTCACACATCAAATGGATTGAAATACTGGTGGCAAAACTTTAACAGATGGGGTTTTTGGTTCATCGCTTCCCCTCTATCATCCCCTCTAGGTAATATATCTTAAATTAGGCCATTCCCCTTAAGAATTTCCTTTTTTATACTTCTTTATTAATAATGACCATGCCTTAAAATTACTTTTAGAAAGAAATTGGAATGAACTGCTAATTTTTACAATTAGCATTGGTGTGAGGGATCTAGAGAATTGCATTTACAGCACCTGATGCCGCTTTTGCCTAAATTACTGTTATGGCTCCATTTTTCTGATTAAACTTTAAAAATATTAATTTTCTCAATTTGATTTGAGAAGAGATTTCTCACACGGGAAAAGTATTTTGTTTTACTATAACAGAGAAAAGGTGAATACCCTAGTTGTTTTGCTAACTTGCACCTGATTTAATTGCACAATAATGGAAGTGTGGGGAATTCCCCCAATGTAAACTTAAAACTTGTTTATATGCTTTTTGAGATTAAAATATTGCAGAACCTAGGGAATTTCCCCCACAAAGTTAATATATGAAGTATGTCATTTAATTGTGAAATCTGATTCGATGGTGCATGTCCTGTTTATGCATAAGAATGAGTAATGATTATTGTTAGAAAGGGGAATTTATCTGTAGTAGTTAAATACTCTCACTGGAAGGACTCTCTGCCAGCCGTTGAAATCAGAGGAGCTGAACTAGAGCTCGGGAGCTATACAAAATGTATAGCTATAGTTTTTCTTTACATACTGGTAGATTTGAGTTCTACACTAGTGCCAGGATTTGATATTTTGGATGCCGCCCGGAGCTTGATAGCTAATTGTCTGCTGTCGTCTTTTAAGCCAAATAGCGTCAGTTTTGGATCAAAAAGGGATTCCATTTTTGTGGTCTCTATATGAGGACATAGCGAAGACGAGTTGTGGTATATTACTGATTTTGTTTATTGTGGAACTTGGTCGGCGAGGAAAGCCCTGTCGTCTTGAACTGCTGGAACAACATTACCTTCAGGACTGAGAAGAGTCCCTTGGAATATAATCCTGAGGAGTTTTGTATTAACTTGTGCGCGGTAATTTTGGAGTCTTCGCTTTGAGGACATATCATCGTTGAACTTCAACGCTTTCACCACAGGACACTGAGAAACCATAAGTTAATCTTAACTAATTGTGTTATATGTATTTTGTTTGACATACCAAATTCCTTGAACCAATCAAGTAAAGATCATTACAACTGTTTATTCATATATAATTTAGATCATTGTGCACAAGTCTCATTTTATTTGTGTTTGAAAGGTATTTCTGACCTTAGACGTCACGGACTTCATCACAAATTGTGGCTCTTTTCCCGGGATTGAATTGAGATAAATTTGAGCCTGATTGTTCAGAATTACCCATTAAAAGTGTGAATAATATGTAAACATGTGCACATTTTGGCATACACAATTTTGGTGTGGTATTACATGTACTGCCACTTGGTAGTTTGGTTCAAGTGTAGGTATAATTGGTTGTAAGTACCATCACATGGAGTTTGACCCAGAATGTTCATAAGGCAAATACTTGGGAGAAAGTAATTTATGACTGATAAAGCCCTGAGTTAATGGAAAACGATCCAAGCCATTGGACTTGATGCAAAACAGCTAGGAGAAAGCAAGCATCAAAAATATTTGATGAAAAAATTTGTCCAGGAAGAGGTTTGGGAAGTTCGTATTTGGAACGATAGAAAAATTCTGAACAGGGCGAAGTGATAAATTCAAGTTGAAAAGAACGTCTTGAAATTCAAAGGAATTAGCAATAGAATTGAAGAAAATGGAATAAAAAAGCAAAAGAGATGAATTGAATAGAAAGAAATGCAGATGCAAATGCAAAATAATCCAACAAAAAAGATGGATTGCAGAATTGAAAAACAAAGAATTAGAAAATGAAAGTTGCAAATGAATGAACAAAAGAAATAGGATTGCCAAAATGAGAATGAACAAAAACGAGCTTGAAGCTCAGTTATAGTTAGAACAATTGAAACAACGGGCTAGCTCGTCAAGACTCTTCCAATCCCTCTGGTTTTTGATGCAGCGAAAATTATTCGCCTGGTTCCAAATTTCAGGAACAAGAAGTAGACATACTTCTTACAACTTTAGAAATTGCCAATAGCTTGAAATGGCCCAGGAAGTCTTGGACCTTGTTGCTAACAGTCAAGTGTTTCATTGTAAAGCCCGAGAAATATATTGGCATGTCTTAGACATATGGTAGTGAATTATGAGGAAGGTTCAGCAGTGCAGTCTCAAGCATCTGAATTGTACCAGGGAGCATATAGACAAAATTCAGGTCTTGCCAAAAACAAGATGACCATACCTATTTTGAATTTGCCCGTGTAAAGGAACAAATGTTTGATCGCTGGCTTCTCTCAAAGAAGTCGTGCCAAAATTTTGGTCAACTTAGGGAGTTGATGTTATAGTTGAAAAGTTTAAACATGCAGGGTCTACAAATCGATATCAAAACACATCTTGATGAAAACAAATTGACCGTTTTGGCGTGAACAGCCGTACGGTCCTACACTAAATGCTTGACCACAAATTAAGTCATATAGTAGGCCTAGCCAAGAATTTACTACGTACAACAAATACACAATAAGTCGGTTTCTAACAAAGCGTCTCATTGTAGCACTCAGAGGGGAAATCCATCAGGTTCCCATGAAGAGGGGAGTAAAGACAGTAAAGGTGCTAATTCTAAACAATGGATGGGACCCAAATCACAGTTCTCATGCCATCACTGTAAAAGCCAGGACATACAAAGTCAATGTGTGGGAGATACATGGCTACCAAAATCCCCCACAACCAAAATGGGAGAAATCCAAAGTGAGCAAAACCAATGTTTTGTGCAGTTATCTTTGGAGGTCAAAAGTTCATTCTTCGGTTCAGAAACAATACAATAATCCCACAAAGGGAATTGACACAGAAAAAAGGTAACGGATGACTTAATGGCCTTTTGTTTTGAGGGATTTGTTTCACTTTCAGGTGATAGTTTAGAATCCAAAACCCATTAGAATCGGATGCGGGACACGTGTTGCGCGCAGTCCATGAATTGGAAGATGCACTTCCCATTATGATATTGATAGTTCCACAGACTATTTGCCATTGGATTCAGGGGATAGTATGGAGGTATTAGTGTCCCTCTTCACAAAATGAATTTGAAATCAGACTTGGTTTCTCTGGAACTGTCACAATTGGTGTTAACAAGAACTCCTCAGTTAAAGGGGTATCCATGTTGTTAGTGAAATGATTTGGCATGGGGGAAAGTACTACTCCCCAGTCCCATAGTTCCCAGGTTGCCCTGTACCGTGGATAAATTTGATGAGGAAATAGACATTTTCCCCACAGCATGTTTAGTACTAGGTCAATGACCAGAAAGCCTCACAGGAAACAGTGAGCAGGTGATTAGTCAAAATACTCATTCACATAGGTAGAGTGTCGAGAATGACTTGGTCCCAAATTTAAGGATACTTTTCTCTCCAAATTAGAGGAATTGGAGGTCATCTTCCCTCTTCAGGGGGAGACTACATTCCCTGTTAGTGAAATCTCCATCCCCAGGAGCACAAACAAAGTGACCAGCTGGTAAACAATGAAAAATCCAGTCACGAGCATGATAGAGTTAGGACTGTATAAGGAGACCTCTTAAGAGAAGCCATGACAATCTGGGAAATGAGCAGCACACGACCCAGCACTTAGGAATTTAGGTGAGAGGGCATTGTCGCAACAGAAGCCGAGCAAATTCCTGTATGTTTTTAAAAAATGGTGTCCTCATGAAAAATGGCGGCCACCCGATGCATTGTAGATGAGAATGGCAGTCCGTTGCATCAAATGGTAGTGGCCAAAGGTATACCATAAGGAAGTATAGCATAGCCCATTTTAATAGTCCCATGGCAGGATCACTAGGTGTGAGAAAAACCTGACAGAATTAGGAGTCTTTTTGGTTGCCTACACTCATAAAAGATGTTTCTGAGTATTGTAAGACTTGTCACACATGTCAAATGGGGGGCAAGCCTAATCAGAATTCCTACTGCTACTGCTCCCGTGCAACCATCCACAATTTGATGAGCCTTAGTAAGGTGTTAATAGACTGCGTAGGACCCGTATTCCAAAGACCAAGTCAGGAATCAGTATTTACTGACCATCATGTGTGCTTCCCAGATTCCCTGAGGCTATACCTTGAAAAATTAGGGCACAGAGTATAGTGAAAGCTCTAACAAATTTTCACCTTAGTAGGCCTTGTTTTCCAAAATCAGTCAGTTCTGATCAGGATCAAATTTCATGTCAGGGGTGTTCCAACAAGTCATTGACATTTGGGAATTCCCAGTACAGTTCTTCAGCATAACACCCAGAATCCCAGGGGGCCCTAGAAAAGGTACCCCACCAACATTGAAAACAATGATCAAACTAGTGTTTTGAATTTGAGAGGGATTGGGATGAGGGAGTTCATCTCCTGTATTTTTGCTACCAGGGATGCTGTACCAGAGTCATTAGATTTAGTCCATTTGGTTGGTGTTTGGGGGTAGCAAAGTTAGGGGATCATTGAAACTACTGAAAGAAAATTGGTGTGTGACAATCCTGAGTGAATTTGTTAGGACTAGATGTGTCTCAATTCGACACCAGGCTCCAAAGAGCCACTGGAAAAAAAAAAAAAATTGCCAAACAAAATCTCAAACAGAGTCAGGCAAAAAATGAAAAACTGGTATGACAAAGATGCGAGGAACATAGTATTCAAGCCAGGTGATAGAGTTTGGGCACTTTTTCAATACAAGGTCAACCTTTTGCAACCAAGTATCGGACCATATGAATTGAGAACAAAGTTGGATACGTTGACTATGTGATCAAAACACTCAGGTAGTCGTAAAAGTCGACAATTATGTGACATAAATATGCTCAAAGAGTAAGAGAGGATGATAATGGTTCAGCCTCGCGTGTGTGTTCAATCACCAGTTATTATGAGTGTACCAATGCTGAAATCACAGAGACGGAACCTGAACAAGACCGCACTGTAAACAACAGAAAATTATATGGTGGGGGGTCAAATTGCAAAATTCTGACATACTTGCCAATTTAGACAACAATTTGGTCAATCTCCCACAAAGTCAACAGGGTGAATTGAAGATTTAATTCATGAGTGGGAAAACAAGATTTCCTGATGTACCCAGTGAGACACATTTCATAACCCATGACATGGATTATGGGGACTCCGAGCCTGTAAAAGTCAAAAGAACATCCTTATAGGTGCATCCAATCAAGTTGCAACATATCAGGAATGAGGTGGAATACCTGTTTCGACAATGGAATAGTAGAACAAAGCAATAGGAATTGAGTTCCCCATGTATTCTGTTCCCAACCTGATGGTTTCATTCCGTTTTGTCACAGATTTTCGAACAGTAACCTCTGTTCCAAACCGACTCATATCCAATCCACGTATTGAATGATTGCATAGATAAAGTTGGAAATGCCAAATTTGTTAGCAAATTTGATTTTGTTGAAGGGGTATTGGCACGTTCCCCTCACTTACGCGTGCCAAAGAAATTTCAGCCTTTTGTACCCGATGGCCTATACCAATCCAAAAGAATGGCATTTGGTCTCAAAAATTCTGCCGCAACATTTCCAGAGATTATGAAAGAGTATTGCAGAATAGAAATTGTGACCTATGTCCGGATGATCTCCTTGTGTACAGGTGGAAACATGGAAGAACACATGAGACAGCTCCACACCATCAATTGTTTGAGAAATTATCTCATGCAGGTTTAAAACTGTGGAATCTGTGAAAAGTGACTTTTGCATGTCAATGTCACATAACTTAGGGCAATGTTGTGACAAGGGCAAATTAGGTCCAATCACTGTCAAAAGTTGAAGCAATGCGACTCCCCCACCACAAGCAAAAGAAGATTCTCATGAGATTCTTAGGTATTGTGTCGGGTATTACAGAAAATACTGTCCAAAGTTTCAGAAATTGCGTGTCCCTGACCAAACCTGTCTGAAGAAAAAAACGCAAAATTGTGTCTGGTCAGAGCAATGCCACAAAGCGGTTTGAGAAACAAATCTATTTTGATGAATGCGCAGTTTTGATTGACGCAACTTTCAAAACCAATGCCAAGTTGGCATTTTAAGTCCAGTTGATGTAGGCTGTGGTGGATTCTCAATGCAAGCAGATGAAAATTATGTAGATCATCCTGTATGTTTATTACGCAAAAGTTAGACAACAGATCAGAAAAAACTGACCACATGAGAAAGAAATTTCTTGCATTGCTACTGTCATTGCAAAATTTTGAAGTGTACTTGAGTACAACAGTGCACCAGTTCTAGTGTACACGGATCACAATTCCGTTGACTTTCATCCAAGCAAGAATTAAAAACAGAAATCAGAGACTTGTCCGGTGGAGGGGTTTAACTCTACAAGAAATACAATCTGGACATAAGACGTATCAAAGGAAAAGATAATTTCTTGGCAGATGCCTTGTCCAGAGTTACGTAAATTTTGTTCAGAAATGTGGATTTACAAATTTATTAATATAGACTGAAGGCAGCAATGCCAAGACATTATATATAAAAGTGTAAATTTGCACATTGTAACTGTTGTAAAACTAACCACCAAAAATGGTAAGAGTATAAAAGCCGATTTTTGGAAATTTCATTTCATTCAAATTTTCTTTTTAAGGGGGAGGGATGTTTTAATGGCCTCCATTTTTCTGATAAAACTTTTTAAAATTTATTTTCCTTTTCATTCTCATTTTATTTGATAAGAGATTTCTCATGGAAAGTATTTGTTTACTATAAAGAGGGAGAAAGGGGAAAATACCCTAGTTTGTTTTGCTAACTGCCACCGTTAGATTTCACAATAAGGGAAGTGGGAATGCCCCAAGATGTAACTTAGAAACTGTTTATATGCTTTGAGAATCAAAATATTGCAGACCTGGATTCCGCCCACAACGTTAAATATAATGAAGTGTGTAATTTAGATTGTGAAATCTTATTTGATGGTTCAAGTCCTGTTTATGCTAGAATGATGTAATGATTAATTGTTAGAAGGGGAATTATCTTGAGTAGTTAAATACTATCACTGTAAGGACTCTCTGCCAGCCGTTGAAATCAGAGGAGCTGAACTATAAGCTTCTTGAGCTATACAGTATAATTATAGCTTGTTTTCCTCTACAATAATGGTAGATTTGTTCTACATCTAGTGCCAGGATTTGATATTTTGGATGCCGCCGCTTGATAGCTAATTGTCGCTGTCCTTCTTTTAAGCCAAAGAGCTACAGTTTTGGAATCAAAAAGGTATTCCATTTTGGTTGGTCCTATCTGAGGACATATGCGACAGACTGATGGTGGTATATTACCTGGATATTTGTTATTGTGGAACATTTGTGTCGATGGAAAGCCCTGCCGTCTTGCCTGCTGGAACAACACAGTTATCTTCAGACTGAGAAGATTCCCCTTGGAATATAATACCTGAGGAGTTTTTTGTATAACCTTGTGCGCTGTCATTTTGGATGCTTCGCTGTGAGGACATTCCATCTTTGACTTCACAACGCTTTTCAACAGAACACTAGTAAACCATAAGTAATCTTAACTAATTGTGTATACGGTAATTTGTTTTTGGACATACCAATGCTTGAACCAAATCAAGTAAAGATCATTAAAACTTTTGTATTATTATATAATTTAGATCATTTGTGTCACAAGGCTCCTTTATTTGTGTTTGAACAGTTATTTCTGACCTAGACGTCTACGAGACGTCATAACAGTACAAAGCTACTCTGTGGAACAGTTGGAAGGTACTGGAACCAGAGGGCCAACAATGATAAAGTATGTTCAATAAGGTTTGACCCTCTGGTTCTAGTTTTTCCTGGAATTATCTCACCAATTAACCCTTAACACATCACGGTTGCCCTAGTTTTGGTAACCCATAACCATTATCTTTTAAACACTAATCTTTCTCCATCTACTGACCTCTGGTTCTGGAATACCCCACACAAACCCATACTGAGCTCGGACATTGTATTTAGCATCCCCACTTTGTGTTACTGTAACAAGTAAACAACTGCTGCCATTGACCTCACTGGATGGGTATTATTGTCCCCAGCCGAACGGTTCGGACGGGGACTATGTAAATGAGCACGTTCCTTCCGTCGTCCGCTGTGAATAAATGTTTAACCCATGTTGTACAACGATTTAATTCCTGGAGTTCCGTAAGGGCGACATGATGCAACTTGGTGGAAAGAAGCGGGTTGATGAGTTCTTGACGTGATTGAATTGTGGGCGTAAATTTGCTATTTAAGTACTCTTTGCATAATTTATGGAAATGTTCCTGCAAGGCCTCTTTACAAGTTTTCTGGAGTTCTGTAAGCGTATAAATGATGTAACTTGGTGGAAGGAATCGGGCTGAAGATTTCGCAACCTGATAGATTTTGGGGGCATATTTCGGGCAAATTGGGTATTCAATAGGCTAATTAATATTTAAAATCAGCCGTAATTGCTATAATTTTTCAAACTGTACAATCGGATACTCAAATTCCTGTGCTGCATGAAGAAGATCATGGGGCACAAATCTTTTTTGCAATAGGAAAGTATTGATATATGCGGCGTAGGTATGCAAATGACTAATTAAATAATTAATTGCTGTATCTTCTGAAACGGGCCATCGGATATGCAATAATTCCTCTTCGCTACAATGAGACTACTATGCCATATAGGGATTTGCACTATGAACGTAATGTGATTATCTGCAAATTCCGTGCTTCATGAACGAAATCATGGCAAATCTTTTTTGCAATAGAACGTATGTGAATATATGCGGCGAGGTACGGCAAATAGCCTAATAAATTGCATAATTGTCTGTATCTCTGAAACGGTACTCGGATTGCAAAATTCCTTCGCTACATGAGACTACTATGCCATATTGAGGGGGTGTGTTTGTTGTGGTGTGTTGAGGAGGGATGGGGTATTGCAGAGTTTTGGGAGGGGTGGGGTGTTGTGTTGCAGGGTTTGGGGATGTTGTGTTGCATGGTGTTTTTTGGGAGAGGCCCGGGGTTGCATGTTGTTGGGAGGGCCTGCATGCTGTTGGGGAGGGGGTAGGGTATTGCTCTGTGTTGGGAGGGGGTAGGGTGTTGCGGGGGTGGGGAGGGAGTGGCGTGTTGGGGAAGGGAGGCGTGTTACGGGGTATGGGGTGTGTGGTGGGGGTTGTGGGGGGTTGGGTGTTGAGGGGTGTTTAAGGAGGGGTGGGGTGTTGCAGAGTGTTGGGAGGAGGTGGGGTGTTGGGGATGGGGTGGGGTGTTGTCGGGGTGTTGGGGAGTTGTGGGCTGTTTGGAGGTATGGATGTTGCTGGGTTGGTGGAGGGGTGGGGTTTTGCTATTATTGTGGAGGGGTTGGGGGTGTTGTAGTTTTGCATTACCTCACTGTTTAGTGATCGCGACATTCGGCGGGGACCTATTTTACGCAATCGCGTAAATACATTTCGCCTGGTTTTCCCTTAGGACACTCCATCATTGTGCAATTTGTAATTTGCAATTCATGTCACATTTTTTTCCTAAACATAACTTTTTAACCATAAGTCATATCTTTCAGAAATGAACTTAAAAAACAAGAAACCCCTAAAACCACTTTTGCCCATAGTGCATGCACCAACCTGGAGAAATCCCTGGTGTGTTCACAATAACCCTGCGTGACTGCCTTTTCAATTGAACAACTGTATAATACAAGATATATCATAATTCTATCAACAGTATCCAATGTTTGATTATTTTGATTTCCCCTAATGCTTTTAATCCAGTCTTGCCTATCCATTGTAATTTCACATT
Organism: Ophioderma brevispina; assembly: GCA_023653785.1. Taxonomy (NCBI): domain Eukaryota; kingdom Metazoa; phylum Echinodermata; class Ophiuroidea; order Amphilepidida; family Ophiodermatidae; genus Ophioderma; species Ophioderma brevispina. Next base: position 41,491 of record JAMKCH010023901.1, read on the forward strand.
ATAAAGGCCACTATATTGTTTTTCCCATACCGACTTCCACCATGTGACAGCCGTTCCATTAGCATGGAGAGGAGGCCTACTTACCAAGGGAAATATCGATAGAATTATTGACGGAAAAAAGGCCCCCACAAAAAATAATTATGTTAACCATATCCATTGTACGCTGAAATTTACATCCATGTTACATCAGACTGCCCCTGGTTACATTTACTACTGTACTCGCTGATATGGATTACATAGACCCAATGTTAGTTTAACAAAAATCTTACCAACAGCCTACAGACTTAAATAAAATGGAAAATTTCTTTGTGATTAATGCCGGAAGTGAAAGAAAAATAGAATAAAAAATAAATGTGGCCTCGGCAAGGATGGTAAACTAGCCAACTCCATTGATTTTAAAAGATTATAGCTTTATGATTCCATTCACTTGCCGATTTCACAGGTCACGATTTCAAAACCTTTCATTTCAACTAATACGCAATGATGGTTGATTCCCGGCTCTTTTTAAGTTGAACATTCAAAATAGCTGCGCTTACCCCATTACTTCAAAAAGTATTCAGAGGTGGTTTAGGTTGTATAGGTTTGCACAGGGCAGCTTATACTAACTTACAGGACCGATACCTGTTCAGATATAAAAGACCGGAAGGTTGGACAAAAGTGATTTCTTTTGACAACTGGCAAATAGATACCTGAAGACCGTTACATCCTTATTTTTGATCATCATCCATGCCCATCCCAGCACCAAAGATCGATCTTCAGAACCCGTACTATAGCTGACCATGAGTTTACCTGTGGAGTAGCTGATTCTTATTTGGCCTGCCTCCATCTATAAAATCAGAACCAGAGGGTCCGTAGCTAACAGACACAAGAGTAGGCCGGGTTAAAAGATAATGTTGACCTCTGGTTCTGGTTACCAGAACTGGGTCGCCCCCGACAACAAGTGCCGACGGCAATTTAGAAGGCACTACGAAAAGGTCTCTGAAGTCGACTGGCAATACAAGCAATTGTGCCTTGCATCAATTCTTACAGTCAATATGACCATATGGTGTGTAATCTTGAACCTCATAGAAATTAAATAAACGGATGAGTTTACGATTTTCAGGCTTGCCAAGGTAGGGAGGAGATTCATACTGTCAACACTTGCTTCTTGGTTGTAATTATTTAAACACATTCTAGCTACAGCTCGCTGGACCCATATCGAGTTTGTTTTGGTGTTTTTTACATGTATTTGGAAACCAGGCAAACAGAGCCGTTTCCAATATAGGTTGATGGACATGCGATGATTAGATAAGAGTTTAGTTTTACTGACTGGGGTACGATGATTTAAAATTCTTGCTATTACACCAATAACATGACTGCTTCTTTTGTGACTGACTCGGGCTTTTGTGACTCTGATCTATGCGTTTGAACTTTTGAGGTATTCTTGCTAAAATAATATGGTTTACCCAAAATATGTATGACTTCTATAGTGTCTAATACTTTGCCACAAAACTGTTGTAAGAGTAATTTGTTAGATCTTTTAGATGTAAAAGGCATGTATAACATTTTCTGTATTGAAACCATTTGATGTCTTTACTCACTTCGATAATGTATGGTTTAAGGTTCCCGAAGAAACGTGCCGGTATAGTTATTGTACGCGGGCAGCCCAATCACCACCTCCACGTGGTACAAGACGGATAGCGCAGGCTTACTGGTGTTGTTCCAGCCCGTGTTAATGCTTTGAATCATTGCTTATCCCTACTGAGCAATTCCTAGGACTCGAAGGCTTTGGATATGACCGGAGGTATGATAGTCTGCGTGAGCTAATGGGGAAAGATGGGTAGCAGGCGTGGATACGGTTTATGTTCAGCATAGCGTATAGTAGTACCTGGTATAGTTGTGGTCGCAGCCCTCTATTACCATAACCGGTGGACTCAGACCTGCTGTGGCTCCTAATAATCCCTTTTTAATTGAGAATATTTTTAATCCCAGGGAAAAAAGGTCTTTATATTTAGCCTATATCGAAAAATACGTGAAAAAAACGTTACAGGTTCAGGTTCATTTATCATCGTAACGTTTTACAGTAATATAAAATTGTCAGTGTAGAATTAGAGGTTTACCAATACCCACCCCACCGTTGTTTCGCTTGGTGACTTGCCGCTCATAGTTACGTTGCTAGGCGACGAGTGTACGTGCCGACCACGGCCACTGGAACCATGCGGGCTAAAACCGATGCCCTTGTGTGGGTGCGGGAGATATAAATTTTAAATGTTTGAAGGTTTCAGGATTTTCAATGATTTTTAAAGAGTTATTAGTGTATTGTCATATCCGGATATTAAAGCAAAGGAATGCTTACTTTTAATTGCGTAGCTGTAAAGTTCTGGCAAATCAATTTAAAAATATTAAAACATCCAAAACGAAAAACAAACAACAAAACATTTTTAATTTTTTAATAAGGGTGCTGTCAAGGTAGATTTTATTTACGTTTGTAAATTTATAAATGTATACAAATTTATAGCAAATATATTTGTATTGTACTACTATATTTTTGTTAGAAGGCAATTTGACAGTCGTTTTGCAGCCGTTTAGATATTTAGAATAAAATTAAAATGGCCTTTGCCAAAAATTGGAGAAAATGAAATGTATGACTTCGTTGATTGGTAGTCGGTACAAACGTTTTGACTGCAACCAAAAGAGATCCATTCTTCCAATCCAAAGTAACACAACCGCGGCATTGATTGACCGACAGCACAGAGTAGGACCTCCCCGAATGCATTATGAAGCGGGTCTTTAATGACATCAATTCTCACACACAATGCAATTCTCACATGGATTGCGGGTTTGAACGACTGATTAAATTTAGAACTGGTTATACACATGCGTACTTACGTTAGTGTATGTCATCAGGTTGCTTACAATTGCATTCTGGGGCAATGTGTAATCCAGTATTCCCCGGTTTACGCAATCCCTTCAGACATCCGAAAGCCTGGGGCGTGCTAACAGCCCCTGGATATAGGTTGTTTAACTTGCATGCACGTGACGCCCCCGTGGTGGTCCGGGTTGCGGTCTCATGTAGCGCGGTAGTCGATTGCAGAGAAAAGAAAAGCTTTAGGAATGTAATATATTTACGTTCCTGTCTTCAAGGCTTGGAATAAGCGGGGCAAGGGCCAAATTTACCCCTGCTAAGAGGCAAAATGACCCCGGTTCTGAAACAAAACTCTGTACATTTGTTATAGACCAGGGGCAATAAAATGTTAAAAACCCAAAAATTGCTCCTGGATCTGAAAATCCTTATTTCAAGCCCTGCCTGTCTTCAAGATGTTTTGGAAATAAATATAAAGGTAAGCCACCGACGGGTTTCCCAAACACTTCCAAATTAAAACGGCGTAAATTGATTAAGGTCTGTATGTTTCGCATCTGATATTGTCAGGCAATGGTAGCCCGATGCTATTAATTAGCATCGAATTAGAGATGCTTATGGTTAGTTCTATTGACTTCTTAATGGAAACTTGTTCTGATTCATTCTTTCGGTGAATTTGATTAGTAGGCCTACAATCATGTCTCCCTGCAGTTTAGGTCCTACATTATATTTTTGAAAACGGATGCTGGTAATCGGCCCCGCGAATTATTCCAATTAAAACAACGCAATGGTGCGTAGGGACAAAAAACGTGACCGCACTGCACCTGCGATTTAATTTTCGGATTGTATTTGTGAAGACAATGGAAAAAAATCGATATATCGGTTTTTATCGGTTTGGTAAAAATACGGGCGGGTATATCGATATTCGATATTTCTGATATTATGATATTGTCTACCTGCCGCATTACATACAGCGTTCAGTGAAGTAATTGACAGCAAAAAGGGAGAAAACGGCGGTCTTCAACAAAGATATGACTCTCCAAGTCTCCATTCATTACGTGTTGTAGAAGTGTCCGTTCGGACAGTAATTGACTAAAATATCCGATTGAATTTGTGCTAATAGGTTGCTTTGGTCTTGTCATTGCAGGTTATGTTAGGGGGTTACCCGTACTTGCAAGCTGTTACCAGATTATTGTAAAACCGACTTTTGATTATTTTTTTATGTAATTATGATTAGCAAATCACTGATAGTGCCTTTAATTCCTAATGAACCATGATCTCGCTGGGCTCTGATCAAAAGCATTTTACTTACGTTGTTAACATACACTATAAACATTTTTTGCGTCAGCTCAAGGCAAACTTACAGCAACTCAAAAAAAACAACAAAACAAAATTGGTATGTGAGCCTGTAGGCTGTGGTCGAAGTACTAACACAGCGCAGTAATCATCATCTTTCCATGGAAAAGTGGTGTTCCATTGGATTTCTTGAAGAACCATAACATTGAATCTTGATTAATTGTTTTCGCGTTAGTTATCCTTATGTCGTGTTTGATCAGTAAAGTCAGTAAAATACGTGAAAATCCTAAATTTACGGCTTTTCATTTTTTTAGGGATTTTATTAGGTAAGTTATAGGAACACTAAAATTGCGTGATTTCAAAATGGCGCTGCTCATGAAATTTGATAAGACTGTGTTTACCGGTTAAGTCCTGTTATTGCAATAGATTGCGGTCTCCCACTGTACAGAATGTATGTAAATCGTGTAGAACATTGTTGTATAAACCCACGTCCATAGGAATTCGTTTCACACGGCTTCTGGTGAGTGGTTTGTATTTGTTGTTGGGAGAATCAGCATGAAGCAGAATGCTATCAAAATGGTGCAGAATCTGCACCGGACATTGCTGGACTGGCGCATATCATTGTGGGCGCCGCCAGCATAGCTGCGCCTCAGACTCAGTCGGGCACATTAGGTATTTGGTTTAATCTCTTATAGTATCCCTTTGTGATTGAAAATACTATTTTCTCTAGGGTGAGAAAAGATTGCTTCACAACTCAGTCGCAAAGGGCTATTCCATGTCAACACTCGAGATGTGCATTGCAGCATGTCATGGAGTTCTTTTCTTTTTGGTGTGATGATAGATATTGATGAGGATCCGAAATGAAAATCCCGAATTTGGCTTAATAACGCCCTGTTTCCCACAGGAGCATTCAGGAATTTAGGGGGGTCACCATCAACATGCTGGCGAGGCGAAGACAATTTTGAGAGGCCATAAACTTGTAAGGCGAACCCTCCATAACTTGAACATATATCTGGGGAAATTTTTATGGTGTAGATTTCAAATCTGGCACTTAAAAAATGTGATAGCCCTTACTTTTAAAGTATTTTGGGTGTAAAAATGCAATATCTTTCATCTGGGACCAAGTTTGGGGTCAGAAATCCCGTAAGAACAATATTTAATGTCCATTTCTTGTTATGAGAGTCGCACTGCAGGGCTTTCTACTAGTACAATAATACGCATATTTTTTTTGTTACGGAAATAATAAGTGAGTTACAGCTCATTGAAAAATCCTAATTTTGCATTTTGACATAGATTGGCCCCCCTGAAAATCCATGTTGACAGGCGACATCGCCCATCTACTTCATATATGTTGAAGATACCATCATCAAAGACCTATTCTCGAAAGAACCAGCTTGGTGACTTGATGTCTTCATTCTTTCAGCACAAGAGAAAAACACTTTTGCTGATATCCCCATAGAAGTATATGGTGATATACACCTGTGCATGTACAATGACCTCTGGGTCAGGTATACCTTTGTGTTGTAACTTTGAGTGTGTATTTGTTGTAATAATTAAGACACCACGCTAGTTCTTTCAAGGAAGGTTGTTTAAGATATATCTCAACATATCTGAAGTAGAGGGGTGGGGTCGAAATGCCCACATTGGTTTTCAGGGGGGGTCAAAAGTGTGAAAAAAAGTACAATTCCTTTAAAGGGGGCCGGACCCCCACTATTTACTCTTCTAATGTGTTCATAATTGTATGGTTTAAAGTTGTACTATGTAACCTTGATTGAAAAAAGATGGAAAATAAAAATGTCTTACTTTGGGAGTTATGACCCCCCCACCCAGATTGACCCCGGAATGACAAAGGCAAATATTTAGGCCTCATTAAAGCAATATTAGCACATTTTGTGAAGAGCGCCCCAATTTTCAAAATTGGATATATTTGCACAATTACGTGGTAATTGTCTAGGATCAACTATACATGCAGATACGAGAATGACTAAAAAAATGCGTATTATCACAAAATAAGCGATTTGTAATTAGAAGTGGGGATCCCAGATTGGACTTAACGGCAGAGCTGGAAATGCTACGTTTAGTCCGTCCATGATGAAATAGTGCCACCTCGAGACAATATCCTCTAATTGATATGCCGAAACTATGTAACACAACTAATGGATGAGCGAGGACACGTACATGGCTCTATTTACCGGCCCTTTCAATGGAAGGCAGTGTCCAGCAGGCCGTGAATTATTATCGGGGGATCCGCGATAATAATTATTCTAGTACCAAAAAAATTGCCTCGTTTGTGCACATAGAAATTTTCGAGCTTAAACCATTCACAGGTATAGTTAGTTTACTAGCCAGTTACCAATCCCACGGTGTACAAAACTCTCAATTTTTGAAAAATTGGGGCGCGCTCTTCAAAAAAATGGTCTAATATTGCTTTAACTCTTCCAAAGTAAAACATGCTAGCACTTCCTGATGCCAGATTGAATTCTACACCAAAATATTACCCTTGAGTAGTGATTTTCAAAAGTTGTGGAGGGCTCCACTACTAATCTGTGACCCTCTCAACATAGTCTTTCACATTTCGCACTTTGATGTGACCCCCTAAATTTCCAATTGCTCTGAGGGGAAAACGAAATGGCCTATGACGCTCAAAATTTTCAGGATTTTCATATCACATCATGTCTACCACCACACTTAAAGCGAAAACAATCCTATGAGTGCTGCGGTGCACATCTCGAATGTTGACATGGACTGGGCCCAACTGAGTGGATTATTTCATTCATAAGTGATAGGAACAAGCCTTGGACACACTGCCTGGGTGCGACATTCAGCTCTATTCAACTTGGTAATATGTCTGGGAATCAAATCTGAGAAGCGTCGTTAAAATACCGGCGTTGACGAGGAGACAGCTGCACCCGACCTAGTAACAAGGGCTCCTAGTAACGTACATACGGTAGCGCGATTGGTCAATTCAGCTAGGTCGGTTGCACTTTTGCTCGCAATAAGTCGGCGAAAATACTCACTGCGAGCGGCGCTAATACTCACTGCGATCGGCGCATGGCCGACGCGTCTTCAGATTTGATTCCTTAGCATATAATAGTTTTTTTGTGGTGTTGCTAGGTTCATAGTTTCTGATTGAATCTATACAATTCACTTAACACCCTATTGGGTGCAATTTAGTATGTGTTGTTCACTGACATGCAACGACAAGGACCACAATTGTGTTGACAAACTTGTATGTGTTCACTGTTCACTCTTGACACGCCAAACTATTGATTATCTTGGTCAAAACAACACAGCCCAGCTTTCAGGGAGCCCAATAGGTCAGTGCAGTTGCCAGCTAGTGGTCACAAGTTTTGAAGCTAATCCTGTGCTTAAAAAGAAGTGTGTTTAGGAATATTTTTTTACTATAACTTTGTTACTTCTAGTCCTAGTTAAGTAAACAACCTCTCCTACTACTACAAATTATATATTCTTTCTCACCAACATCATTTTGAATTTTGTTGATAAATTTTTATTTTTTTCTGATCGTTCCTATCAGTGATCATGCAATTGCAAGAGAAAAAATGAAAATCCCATAATGATGCAATTCTGTCGGTCGCAGTCAGGGCTCATGCTAAGGATTTTTATTTGTGTAGCAATTTTTGCAACAGCTCTTGCTAGCTTAGTTCCAGTAACTGAAACCAGAGGGTCGCCATTATCTTAAACAAAACACTGTACAATTATCATTGAAACGCCCTCTAGTTTCAGAACGGAGCTATTGCGGGAGAATGAACGGATAATAAAACCAGTATTTCCTCCTCGATTTACAACAACAAAGCCAGTTAGCCTGAAAATTTCCAAGATCCGAGAATCTTCACATACCTTGTCTTCCATATGTTTCAGTTTCAAGCTTATACACCCTGAAAATAATGTTTTTTGACGATGTTTCGATCACACCGTTGCAATTTTTATCCCTAAGTTCGGGCCCATGAGCAATGTGGGGTTAAAGCACAACCTTGTCATACCAGGGTCATACAAGTGACAAATTTACGAGTATGTATGAGTACTGTTTGGAGTGTTTGACGCGCCTTCGAACATGTTTTCGCGCGGTGGCGGGGGCCATGGACATTGTGAACACGCGTTAGTATCACGGGCCGTCGTTTTAAATGGAGATTAAACAAGATTTTTTCGAGCTATTTGGCCCTTGGTATTTGAGACCAGAGAAGTACTAACGTTTGATTTCTTTTATGAATGGACGGTAGTGAGTGTAAATTTTTATTTCAAACTAAGAGGCTATTTGGGCGGCTCCCACTTTAAATGGGTTGCACAGTTTTGTGTTTGCATCATGGGCGAATTAATTCGAAAAGGAAATCAAAAATTTCTACTAGCGAGAGATAAATTAACTTGATCAAAGCATTAGAACGGTAGTCTTATTTTTAGTAGAAGGAACAGTACAAAGTCTGAACTACATCCCGTAATTTACAATTACACTCCAAGGTAGTGTAAAAAAAATAGTTAATAACACATGGATACACACTAACTGCCTGGAATTAGACATGGGAAGTAATTAAATGCTGTGTATGTTGCGTTGCTTGCATCTGGAACATGAATAAATTATCATAAGCGACAGTTCTTTAAGATTGGGATGAGTTCCTTTTGGCACTATAAATTCGTGTGACCACCCAATGCAATATGGTATTGGAAGAATTGCATGTGGGAAAACACGTACCTCCTCTTCCTTTCCTGACCGTTTGTAGATTGCCTAGTGCCAACGGAGAAGGATTCAATTTGTCCCTTCTGAAGATTACTCAACACACCTTCTGCTCTTCCCCCACCCCACCCCCACCCCATTTGTAAAGGTCTGGTTATGCCACTGTTATTTATCCCTGTCAGGATCAGGCACGGTAATTTGTTATTTTATTAGCAATGCTAGATGCAATCACACTAACATTTGCGGCGATGTGGCGATGCCCATTTATTTTTTGTAAACACTGGTCAAAGATACACATTCCCATAAGAATACGAATGCCATACATGTTCAATCACTCCACCAAGACCAATGAACACATTCTTTTTCGAGTTCAATACGCCCGTGGTATAGATCTAGCTACCTGACAAGTCCAACGATACGCATGCGTCGAAATGGTACATCAACAACGTTCATCGAGTAAATCGAAGGGTCTACTTTTGTCCTTGAATTATCTTTCTGAAGGAAATATAACGATTTCAATAATGCAGAGTATGTTATGAGTGTCTAGACGCATACGCTTAGATAAATTAATAGTTCTGATATTGGGTAATAAGTTTTTAGCTGTACGAAAAGGAGTTAACTTCACAAATTTCGACCTGGTTATTATAGTACATTTCCCCCTTTACCAGAGGTACCAACTAGAGGTCAGTAGATATAACGAGTGTGTTAAAAGATAATGTTGACCTCTGGTTTGGTTACCAGAACTATTGCTAGCTATGTTACAGTCGCGCGTTTAAGCCATTTTCTATCTGCTATCCTGGTATAACACAAATAACCAACTTCACCCCCTCACTGCTAGTAGTTGTCCACTTCTTCCTCCAAAAATTCATGAAGATGTTTATTATATCCCGAGAGTTGTTTATCTGTCACATTTTCTGACACTGAAATTTCATGGCATACGTGAATGATCTTTCGAGAGAGGCGATGCGCACGCCTTCAATTCGATCGCCATTTTGAGCTCAAGTGACCCGGAAAGAGACATGTCATGGTCTTAAAATGGGCTCAGGGTGCGTGGGTTTAATTTGACCGTGTGTAAGGCTTGGTTGGTGTAAAGGGGTGGCAAGATGTGACCCAGAAAGATCAAAATGAAGGTCCAAGGTTTCTCGGAAATAAATCGTTGGTGGGGTAGGTATACCTGAAAAATGATTTGGGGTTTGGGTGGGGGTGTGAGGTAAGGGGCGAGGGCAAATTATCAATTTGGTGCATTTACGACCATATTTTAGCATGTAAACCTTGCGGGGATCTGTTGAGACTTCGATTGTTTATGGTTTTTGTAGTTTTTTTTCCACCTAAATGGTTCACTTTCAGGCTGGATAGGGTGGCGAAAAATGGCGAGCGCTGTGTAAATAAAAATTAAACCAAATTTTGGTGTGCGTTGCAAATTGGCCGACCGCATGTATGAAGCAGGTGCGTTACGACCACTTGGCGACTAGTGGTGATCTTTGTGTTGCCAGTTGGTCGCGCAAGGCACCGTAACGTGTCGCGGCGTGATATGGCGATGACCAGATAACAAACGAGAATGCCAAGGTTTGAAGGACAATATCTCAAGAAAGGAAGGAGATATTGAAAGATTTTTTTCACTACTGGCTTTCTGAGATTGTGAATTTTTTATATATTCATCACTTTTATACTTTAAATATTTTTTTAAATTTGCTGTAACATAGCTACTCTTGCTCTGATCACGTTGATAGTGCAAAGGTATAGGGAAAAATTGCTAAACAATCTTAAAATTGCATAGCAAATGGCAGAAAATGTGTAGCACACTGCTATGCTAAACAAGCTATCATGAGCCCTGGTCGCAGTTGTTGAATTAAGTACACACACTCAGTGCAACTGGCGTGAAACTTAAGCTGGAGAGGTCTCATTGAGTGCTGGAAGGTTCTTGTATTTAAAATCAAATTTTTTGGATCTGATCTCAAGATCTTTTCTTGAGATAACGCTGCAGGATATCATTTTCGACGATATTATGTACAAGAAGTCATTTTCAATTCAGCGTAAAGTGTTGGCAAAGAGTGATTTTGTTGACTCCTCATTCACTCAGAAGTCCTGATGATCATGCTAGATTAGTCTAACTTTTTTATTCGCTCTGTGGTTATCATAGACTACTAGTCATGACGATTTGTGTGTAATGAAGTGCCCCATTTAAGCCAAGATACCCAGACAGCTTCTGCTCGTAACTGGTTACAACAGCTGCAACGATGGGGCCTTAAATATTCATTATTTTGCAATAACTGTTATATTGTAAGCATCTTGAGAGTCTTCCTGCATCATGTGTAACCATTTTTCCAGATTTAACATTCACATTATGAATTTTCAGTGAAAGTTACCCTTGTTTGTGTGACATTGGGCTGCCAATTTGGAATGAAACTTTTTGGGGGAAACAATTGTAGATCGTTTTCAACTTGGGGTGAACAATTATCTAACAGACTCTAGAGATGCTATGTTGAGTTCAAAGAACATTATTTTTTTCTTTTATTTTAGGAAAATATGCATCTCAAAACATCTCAACCTTAAATGGCATTGGAACTCCACGAAAAGTTTTAACTTATGGCACCAAAGATATGTCCAAATTTTTTAAAAGATGATGGCCATATGCTCTACAATTATTGAACGACATCTCAAACGTGTTGCAAGAAAATCATAACCGTCGGACGGGTTACGGATAACATTACATCGACTTTCATACGCTTAAACTAAGATTAATGGGTATATTAATGCTAGAAATGGAAAACCTAACTAGCTATTACAAATAGGTACAATGTACATGTACTACAGTTCGCGCAACATAAATCGTGGCCGGGCGTGGAACACTTGTAACGCACGTAACAACTCGCAATGTTGGCGTATTTTACGCAGCTCTGTAAATGAGATGCACGGACTTACTGTGTACTACGCTGACGCTGTATTGGTGGAGCGCGGCAGGTGTCACTTAACGCTGGCCATGATCTTCTGAGGCAGAATGTAGCCAGGGTGTCCAACACGTGGCCCTTGCAATGTATTGTTCCTCTTCCCAGAAAAAATAAATATCTCAAAATAATATAGATAAAAAAAACAATTAAGATTATTCAATTTCCTCATCTGAAAACCGATCTTTTCTAAACATCTGTGTGGAAATTACTCTACTACTCATTTCATCAATCTGAAACCAACATTTTTCTAAAAAGTGTGTGATAAATGGAGTCCAATTCTCAACTAATCCAACTTCCTCTGGTATAGTATGTGTTATTGTGTAAGGTGTGTTAACATGGTGTGAGTGTGTGGATGCTGTTGGTGGTTCTGTGCGATTGGTGTTTATGTTTTTGCAATAATTTTTTCTATGATTTTTGCTTTTTTAATGAGTATATGACTTTATATAAAAGATATATATTTTATGTTTCTGATTGGATCATTTTATTTTGTGTATAATATGTAAAATTGTTGTCAATTCAACTTATATGGTGGCGAGACAATTAAAAAGTCGAGGTGTTCCTTTTTCCTCTTTGGGAAGAGATAGTAGTCAGAGACGGTGTTCAAATCGGGTGAAAGGGCCAAATGTTCTACCCAGATTAAAGCCACACTGATGGATTGCAATCAGGCTAGCCTCCCCGCCCCTTGCCAGATTATGTGACTGCGGCATTTGTCATCGATTGAGAGCACCCCCGAGTCAGCTTTGTTCCTCGTCGCTCAACTGTTTTTTAATTTTCTTCTCGCGTAATTGCTTCATAGGTCCCGGCAAAACTCTCAAAGTTTGATTACCTGCAAGTTCAAAACTAGAACAGATATACACATGAAACTTCTGGAATTTTCCATTGAAGATGAAACTATAAGACGGTGTAAATGTGAACTTTGTACATATCTTCTTTCGACCTTAGGCTTAGAACTTATCAATCACCCCCGTAATAGCATTTTTTAGCATTCCTCGTTCGCAGTATAGTGTTTTTGTCGACATTACAACATAAAACTGCAAAATATCAAATTTTGAAAATTGGGGGTCTATCTTCAAAATGTGCTAAATTGCTTGTAATTGATATATAGGAGAATGGTGTATTTTCTTGTGTTTAAAAAAAACACTATTGGTCTTTTTATGCAGGTCCTCTAAAGCATGGTGAATATGAATATGAAGATCCAAAGTCACCAGAAGATGTGTGAAGTAAATATGGTGTGTTTGACTGGGTGGTACATCTTGGCCTGGTGTATAAAAACTTGTATGACCTTGGTATCATCCACAATCCAAAAACGGTGATAAGCGTGGTTTTGTTATGGTTAGAGTGATATACCAGAGATGCACTTTTTCCGGAAATTTCCGGATGTTTCCAGATTTTTTGGTCCATAAATAAAAAATCCGGAATTAACAAAATATATATTTTTTTTTTTAGCAAAACCTTTTTTCAAAAATATTTTTTGCAATTTCTGAGATCAAATTGGTTATGATAAGATACTGGATCAAAATCCAATTTAAGTACCAATATTTTTTTTTTTAGAGAAGGGGTCTTGTACCTAAATTCGCGTATGAAAATGAAATTCCCCAGAGGATTCTCCTCCGGATGCTGCTTCGCTAAGTAAGTTTGGCCTATCCATCAGTACAAAATTTTGGATTTTCAGGAAATGGTACTGGGGGCGGGGCTCCTCTTTTACATCTCTGATATACTTTGTACATGCATGGTTTTCTGAGTACCAACAACACAAAGAAAAAATGAAGAACAATAATATTCCTGTATGATTGTCTAATTCCACCTTTTAAAAGGAATTGTGGCTGAAACTTTGCTGAAGCAAAAGTTGCTCCACTAATGTACCTGAGATCTATTTATTTTTTTTGTAACACTTTCGGCATTTTCTGCACATTAGCTCAGTTTCATCAAGAACTTTGCAGTATATAACATTTTTTCATTTTTATTTTCTGACATGTTTTCTCAAACATGGGAGTTTTCCGGTGCAAATTTCCATCAAATTGCCATTTTTAATATTGAGATACGGGTGGGTGGGGGGTGGTGGTTTGTGGGGTCCACTTGGTTGACCCAGTGCTCACTCACTCCACCGTTCCTTGGGGGTGGTTGCCTTGGGGCTGTCCCCTTCTTTTTTTTGTTCAATTGTCTGTCGCGACGGTGTGTTTGGGAGGGGGGTTGTGCGCCGTGCCCATTTAAAAGTCCAAAATGTACAAATACATCAAGTTCAAAATGCAAATTTCCATGCTTTCAATGAAAGAGAAAATTGGGGACTCTGTGTGCCAAAGTGAGAATACACAGAGATGTATGGAGTGAGCGTCCTTAGCCCTAACCACAATTCACAAATACAATTCAACTCGCTCTTACTGTAATTCATCACAAGTTTTGTCTCCCTCAGTACATGTAAATAGTGTCAAAAACAGTATGTTGGCGAAACCAAGACGACCACTTAAAACGCAGACTTTTTGGAGCATTGTGGCTGATACAGGCCACAAACGCAACAAACCTTCGATAACATTTTAATTCTCCAGGACACAGTGCAGATGACCTCGCCTCTGCATTGTCATTGACGGAAGGCTGCCACCAAAACTGTGATACAAACCATGAGACTGACGTCTCGGTTGAACCCTGACACTTGATATCAGTCTACAAACCACTACTGGGGTTTACGGGTGTCCATATGGCATAATATTCAAATCTGAAAGTAATAAAAATCTGGGATACTTTATTTATTCCATCCACAGCTCTCTGTTCCGGATGTGCCTTTTTCGAGCACTTCTTTGTTACCAGTTTGTTTGCACAGGTGGTCAGTTCATGGGGGCCTTTGTTTTTGGTTGTGTCATTCCTTGGTGGCACTTGCCAGCTTTGTGAATTCAAAAAAAAAAAAAAATTTCTTTTGTGTCCTTTGTTATTCTCCAGTTTCACTTTTCCTTTTCTAACTTTTGCTATTTCAGTGCCTCTGCTTCCGGTCATCGCTTGGTGGAGTGCATTCCTCCTCTGTCCTGGATAAAGATATTTTTTGTGTCGAAACGTTTTTTGTTTTCTTTTTCTCGGGGCTCGGTCTTTTTTATCCTGCACACATCAGTTGAGACTGGTGGTTTTTTTTATATGTACCATTCACTATGTTTTGCAAGCAATTATTATCATACCACACAACTATACCGATAGTGCCGCGTAGTGGGATGATAACTTCGTACTAATTCCACAAGGCCCGACAGACTGATGTGCACACTTCAAACCTCAGTACCATAGAAATAGGTCCACAGTGACGATGGCTGATGTTGAACATCCATTTACCACAATTTACCACAAAATTGCCATTGTAATGGTTCCATGTGGTAATTCGGTTGTGTTAGGGTTAAAGGTTTTTCAACAGATTCTTCAACACATGAAAACCAACATAGTGCCTTTGGCAAAGAAGACACACTTTGCCAGATCCAAATTCCTATACTCTCTCCTAGTTTTAGACAGTGGTGCCCTGTTTATGTTATTTATCACTAATCCAAGTGGGCAAACAGATGTGTTTGTTTTTCTCAGAGTCAATATCACTTATGCAGATGGGATGGAAAAGGCACGAGATTAAAGGAAAGGTTGGGATAATGTAATGTATCGTCTGGCACATATACACGACTTAGACATAGAAGGTATTCTGCCAGTCATGCCCCCTTTTATTTAGCCCTTACGTGAGGCAGCTATATATGTGTGAGCACTTACCGTTACCCCAATGCCCATCTCATCTATTTTGTGGTAAAAACCTTTTTAGGGATAGCCTTATGCTAACAATATGGAAGCAAAACCAGAATAAGAAGGTTAATGCTTTAAAATCTGTAACTTCTCAATCTTACAATATTGAAAGTAAATGTGGAAACACAAGTCATTTTAAAACAATCCCGAGGCGAACTCCGGGTCTCCGGGACATCTGAAACAGGAGCAATGCCATACCAATGTGCAAAGAAAAATGACCCATTGGTAACTGAGGCAACCTATTTTGGAACCAATTTAACCACGGAGGGGGGGTTGTCTACCAATTTCAAATTTTTGAGTTGTGAAAAATTTAAAAAGAATCCTCCAATGGGGTAAAGTTTTGAGCCTATTTTTTTCCAAAAATATTTGATTATATTGGTGAAAAAGTATGTTATCTTTACATGTTATAAGAACCCCAATTGACATGAGAAAAAGGGGTCATTGAGATACCAAATGGCTGAAAAAGAGGGCCGGCAATCTGTTCATACCACCATAGGTCAGTTTATCAATATTTTAATTCAGAGTGAATGATTTGGATTATTTTCATGAAGTGAATGAGCTATAGGCTATGTTTTTTATTACTTTTTTTTGCACTTTTTTTTATCAGGTGCATGTGAAGCTTCTCTAGCTTGCTGTACCTGGTCATTCCTTGTCACGATGAATCTTTGATCAGATACCATAAGCAACAGAATAGTAAGTTGATAACTTCAACTTGGTTTCTGTTAAGGGCCTATCAGTGATTTGTGAGATCAAAAAAAAAGTGAAAATAATCATCAAAATCATCATTTTTTTGCATGTGCTGGGTAATAAGTACATGTATCCTAACATACCCTGCACAATGATAGGACCAGAAGCATCCTAATAAGGTCAAAATCATAAATTTAGTCATTACTGTCCGTACGACAATTACTACAACACGTATTGATATGGCAATTTGTATCTTGGAATACTGCTGTTTTTTCTTCCCCTTTCGTGTGTCATGTACTGTCAGTTGGAAAAAATACTAATGGAATCAAGGACTTATCCTTCACTTAAGCTATTCCTGCATATTTCTAATATTTTGACCTCTTTCGGATAAATCACTGTAGTGTCTTTAAAATCCATGAGTAATAGGGCGGCGTGTGCCTATTGGTCACAAGATCGTAACTGTCTGGTAGGGTGGAGGTTGCTTTTTAGCCAATCTGTCAACATGGTAGGATAATTGGTGCGAGGGGTTGGAAGATAAGCTGGGAGTTACCGGTGTTGTAAGTGTGTCCTGTGTCCGTTTACAGGAACGGTCCTGGTATTTTTTCGTGGGGGGTCTGGTTGGTGGTTAAACGGTCCCATGAAGCGGGTTAAGACTGCCGAATTTGGCGCTTGGCGCGTCCACGCAAATGCAATTCCTGGCAGCATACCATAAATCGTTCGTATTCGGGTTACCCGGGTACCCGGCTGTGTGCATTCGGGAGGTCCGGTGAAATATCGGGGGGGTTGTTGAACCAAAAGGTGTTGTTTGTGAGCTTACCTAGGTTATTTTTAAAATCCAAATCAGCAGTTGGAATATATCCCAAAGATCCCAAACAACCATGATTAACTGTGGGAGCTGCCATTTTAGAAGACCTTTTTGTAGATCGATCCCTCTGTAATTGAAGCACTGCGTAATTGGGCCGTGTTTATGCGGTGTATATGCCGAAGTCGCTCCCCTCACAATACAAGAACTTGGTAGACGGGGGAATTTCCCTGTTCCTGATAAAAGTCGGAAACCACATTTCTATAAGAAGCATTGGAACTGTTAAACTTTACTTTTTCACTGAGGCAGGTACTTTTGGGTGAAAATAGGTTGTGGACTTCGAGCAATTAACTATTACTGAAACAAAGTTAGTAGCGGTTTTGCTATTTTAACGTGTAGTGAATTTTCTACTAATACGTGGTAGTGACCCTTCCGTCGTAGTAAACGTTTAAAAACACTTTACACGTCACAGAGCATATTTGAAGATGACTGGAACTTAAATAATGTTACTAAAATGATAATATATGAATTTCTGTTGGTATTGATAGGCAGGTAGTGCTCAAAGCATATGAATAGGCGCAAATGAACTGATATGTATATATTCAGGGACATAATTAGCCCCGACCAATTGCACTTCTGTCCAAGGTTTGTCATCAGCAACTAGCATTGACTGTGCAACTGTGATTGGTTTTTGAATGTGTAGTATGGGGCGGGGCATGTTTAAACGATAAATATATAATTTAACATTTCAAAACATGCCCTATTTGTGTCAAGTGTTTTTCGATGCCACGTACACAATATTCACGTAAGTAAAGTTTCTGTTTCAATAGCTTAAAAAATGTTCACAGATTATTACTCGTACCCAACATTTGTTCTGCACCATCAAATTACGAGTCAGACTCGCAATATTGGTCGCCATAATTCTGTCCCTGACGTAGTATAAAATCCGAAAGTTGTAATCCGTGTTTGCCCCTATAAACTGGAGGTGGCGGATTGCCTCACATCTCAAGCAAATCGCCCTTACTCCCCCTGGGTCTACTTCCATTCCACCCGATTCAATGCAAATCCCTCCATCCTCAACGCAACCCCCTAACTCTTTACACGATTGATCTGTGGTTTAAATATAATCCTCAACCACAGACGATAGGTCATTTGATTGCGCTTTCCACCGGTGGTTTACTTTTCCTTATTTACAAAATTTATCGGCTCTAAAAACCCTTTCAAATTAGTTATTTTCATTCGTTTTCATGCCCCAAATGCATGGGTAACATGTTCAAGAAACTAATTACACATACCCAACTTGGGCACTCATGCTTCATAAATGCAAAATTTTCACGCATTTTCCAACATCTCGTTCCGTTCACCTGGCACTGTTGATATAAATTCACATGTAGAAATAATATCAAGTGACGTAAAGGTCATGTCAAACTCAATTTTTAGCACAAGGGAGACTAATCCAGTTTTTGTGATTGCACAACTCCGAATACTTCACCATGTTCATTTACCAACAGTACGGATATCACTTCGATTTCCGCCGTTACAGGTTTGACCCACCATGATATTTCCAGGTGTATCGGGATACTCCGCAGACCATTGAGCCTCGTGTTAAATCAATGGCTCTAACTAAATGGCTGCTTCATCAACTCTACGTTGCAGAATAAAAAAATTAATTCTTTCTTATCTATTCATTAGCAATCATTTTTTAATTGAAAATTATAAAATATGAAATGGCGTTTAAACCATTTACAAATTTCATGTGCTTTTATATGATGATAACACTTCATCTTTCACCATTTTGTTGAAGTTTAACATGTCAATGATTTCCAATAGCAGGAAATGTTAAATGACCATGGGGAGCGTGTTGTTGTCTCAACAAACACTGTGGTTGTTCCTTGTAGTGTTTTTTAGAGTTCTGGCTTGTGGCGTGTCTGTGCAGGGCGGGTGTTTCTTTGTGCTTTTAATTCGACCTTTCAATTTTTGAAATCTTCGAGATGTTTTGAAAGTTGCGTGCAATGTGTTTGAGCGGTTCTGTGTGTGTGTTGGTACTAATGGTGGTTGTTTGTGGGGGTATCTCTACGGGTATTGTAAGAAGGGGAAGTCTAGTTGCCATCCTACGGCACTTTGTGATTTGCTTCATCTGTTTTTCAGTGTGTGGGTTGTTTGTTGTGTGGTTACCACTCTGTGGTTGTGTGGTGTCGGTGGCGCAAGGGTCAATTACCTATCGATCTGTGGTGGTGAGGATTATTACTCACCACAGACCGATCTGGTGTACCACCTACTCTCCCCTGGCCACTTGCTTCCATATCTTCTGTTGGACGTCCCTTCCTTAATCCCCTCAAACCACCCACCTCAAAAACAAACTTCAAAAGCCCTTTCTTTCAAACATGGTCGTCATCTCTTCCTCAGCACGTTATGTAAGTGTAAAAAAATGTTTGTCATCATCCTTATGAAAGTGTTGATATGACATTACCAATTTATTGAATCCCAGTCTTGGTTGTTCTTTACTTTTTTAGTATTCACAGATCTAGTCTACGTTTTCAAGAGCTCAACAAGGAATTATAGAGCTTTAGTCGCATATTAATGCGGCCTTGATGCAGTCTTTTTTTCACGACTAGACTAGGTTCGATGGCAATTATCACATGGAGAAATGACCAAAAATCTCCATAGTTTTGGTTATCCTTATTAAATTGCACATAAACTAGTCTAGTGTGAAAACTTCATTAGGGATTATGAGTAGGTTTAAGGACCTATCCTGTGCACTTCGATAGGAATAATTGCACGCGACCCGTATGGGTCAGTCCAGGCAGCCCGAGAGCCGAAGGTCAAATCACTCAACAAGTGTGGTAGGAGGATTTAAAATTGGTGGGTGGTGGTCAACATTCAGTACCAAAATTTTTGACGGGCATTTCATATGTCAATCCGAGACGGGGGGTCATCCAAGTCTGCAATCCAACTTAACATTTGTAGGGGATGAAAATTGGTGGGTGTGGTCAACATTCAGTACCAAGATTTTGAAGGGATCACCTTTCAATGGGGTCATCAGGGTTCAATCAAGGTCAAATCACAGCAATTATCATGTTGTATCACCGAAGCGCTAGGCTAAAACAAAGAAAAAGGATGAAAATTTGGTGTGTGTGGTGGTGGAATCCATCCTAACCCCGATTCAGTACCCAATAATTGTGAAGGTCATTTCACGGCATCTAAGGGTCAAATCACTTAACAGGTGGAAGGAGGATGAAAAATGGTTGGTGTGGTGGTCAACTTCAAGGTAGCAAAGATTTTTGAAGGTCATTTCAAGGTCATCCGAGTCCATCCAAGGTCAAATCACTTGACATGATGTTGCTTGGAGGGTAACTTGGTGGGTAATGATCACCATTGCGTGCCAAACTTTTGAAGGTCATGGGAAAGGCATGAGGGGTCATCCACGGGGTTGGCGTGCTAAGTGCACTCTCCCTAATATTTGTTGGTGGGGGGGTAAGAGAATGGGGAACCTTGGTGGTGTTGGTCAACAGTTCAGTGCCGAAATTTTTGAAGATCATTTCAACGTCATGCGGGGTCATTCAAGGTCAATCACTAAACATGTTGGTAGAGGTTGAAAATTGGAGGGTGTGGTCACAGTATCACCAAACAATTTTGAACAGGTCATTTCAAGGTCATGTGGGTGTCATCCAAAGTTTCAACTCACTTAACATGTGGTATGAGGTTGAAAATTGGTGTGTGTGCTCAACATTCAGCCAAAAAATTTGATGGTCATTTGAAAGGTCGTGTGGGGTCACATTTACGGTCAAAGTTATAATAGGTGGTAGGATGGTGAATCTTGGTGGGTGTGATCAACAATTTAGTGGGTTGACCTTTTTTGTGTAAGGTCCATTTTCAGCGGAATGTGTCATGGGGGGTGTCGAGCCGAGGGGTCGAATCACGGGGGTTAAATGGTGGGTAGGAGGATGAAACTGGTGGGCCAGTGGGGGGGGCAGGGGCGGTAATCTTCCCTGAGAGCTTTTAAAATTGTTGTCCTCTCTTGTTCTTTAAGCTACTGCAGCTGGGCGGGGGAGACCTTTTGTGGTTCAGAACCGCCTTTTTTGTCTTTTTTTTTTCAAGTTCAATTATTGATGCAGAGCCACCGGCCCCATTTCATCACTAACTCATTATATACTAATATAAACAAAAAAGTAGAGGGTAATTACAAGTAACAATCTTATAAGAACAACTCTATTTAACAAACAAGAATTAGAGGATAATCATTGAACACAAGCATTTCACAAGAATCTTCTTACAGAAGAGATGGTTGCATCACGACGTTTCAGTGATACATAAATTATTTACTAATGTGTTTTGAATAATTTGTTCCTTGGTTTCTTCAAGTGACTATCTGAGCAATTTGGTTTAAATGTGAATATGAGGGAACTAATGATAATAAAAAGGGATAATAATTTCTAAGGTCTTGATAATGAGGGGCATACCAGTAGGAATGGTATTCAAGTCGTCGATGCGCGTTTGAGGTTCAAAAATTGGCAGGTTCTTCTTCTACTGGTGTCCCCATATCTTCCTTGTTGAATAGCTAGAGGAAGTGATGCCGCCGATACGAAATGATGCAAGCGCTTTCCGATATTTAGTGAGCTTTGTGGTACAATCAAGGTATAATTCTGTGTCTTGTGGGTTATCTTTACGGAGTGTCGTTAGTAGGGTGGTTAGGGGGGTTGTGCACAAACACTGGCTGCTGTGAAGTCTAAGGTCTAGCCGTGCTCCATGTCTTGTAAATCAGGTACATTCGTTGTTTAAACAATAGTGAGAATAAGCCGTATCATTCCCCGACACCTTTGTGTTGTGGCCGGACCATGCTTCGCCGAACCCCATTGAAAAAGTAATTTCTTGACCTTACTGGCCTAAAAAAACAATAGTACTTTTGTTTAGACTCCCTAACCGATCTATACATCCTATGTATTTGAATTCCGTTGTTTCCAGTGTTAGGCTGTTATTAATTCATCTTCGACAGATGCGAAGCCATACCTTTTATAATTTGTCATCGAAAAATCTCAAAACTTTCACGATTTGATATGTCATATGCCAATTTCTGCACCTTAGCTTATCCTTGGTACATTTTACTATCTCCTAAAACCAATTTGCAGAAATTGGTATGAACATCACGCTCAATAATCAAGTCATCATGGAAGCCAACAAACTCAGCACCATATTTGGAAAATCGGTAAAATTGGTATACAAAAATTTTTGTTTTAAATATACATGTAAATGCCATATTACTTACAACTTTGTTTTTTACATGCAAAAAGCCTTTTGAGCTTGTTTCAGCAAGATATTTTTGATCAGCCCGGGTGTTCCAGGGGCCCCATTTCTATACACTGTACCCAAGTATTTAATACTTATTCATAAACAACAAGTGGTTGTACCTTTAAATTAAATTCCAATTTCATCTCTTGCTGGTTTGTAACCTTTTTGAAAACCATAACATTGGTCTTTGTACCTTACTGTAAGTTTCCAGTTGTTCCGTCAGTTTTACAGAAATCACACCATAACACTCTGTCAATAAGTTTTACAAACCTATCGATTGTCTCACTAAAATGATAAGATCGTCAGCATATAACGGTGGGAAAGACAGTGAATGTTTATTGTGTTTATGTCAATTTTGGGAACCTATGAACGCCAGTTCTGCTAAATTCATCTGGGAGATGCATTCTAAAAATAGAACTAGATCGGAGACATATATGAACACAGTCCGATGTAGTTGGCCTTTGACCCTAAGTGACCTTTGAATCTCGAAAATTGTTAGACATATTTAGAATGGCAATAAGAGTCATTTCAAATGCTAGCTCATCGGAGCATTTTTTGAAAAAAAATTGTGACCGTTGAACCTCTTAATGACCTTTTGCACCTCACCTCGAAAATATTTTCATACAGTCTTGGTTAGGAATTGGTCATCTAGGGGGGATCCTTGTGACATCCCAATTTCAGTCGTCAGAGCAATTTTTTAAATTTTGACCCCTTGACCTTCATTACTGACCTTGATCTCTAAAGTTCAACATGTTTTAGAATGTCATAGAGGATCTTTTTCAGTCAAATTTCAGCATGCGTCTAGTTATGGTTTTACACACCGTAAAGGAGTTTGACCTTAGTGACGCGGAGCGGCGTAATGAACCTTTGATCAAAATTTCATTAGTAACTTTTGTAGGGGGATGTCAAACTATAAACCATACGGGCATGTGTCTTGAACTCGCCACCCAAACAAGGTGGTGCTTTACGGTTTTTCCAAATTCGACTTTGATGAATTTGATGATATCTCTGCCACACATTAAGGTATTGCATGCATTTGGTTCATTTTTAAAAAGCTAAAGATAAATGCACTCTCAGCCCTGTAATGGGGTGTATGGGATACTCGAGGCTATGCATTTTTAATGATGACAGACACCATGACTAAAAGAATTCATGATGGCCAGGGTGGTGGAGGCGGGGGGAGACGGGCGGAGGGCGGGGGAAGCGGTACACACAAACTCTATGTGAAGTATAACATGATTTCAGTGTGTTTATGCATTTCACACTCTCTGCAGCAGACGAATTGGATTTATGTTCTATTCAGCCTCTAAATGATGTAATATGAAAGGGACACCTGAATAATTACAAGTATTTATCAACAGTTTTACTTACAGGTTCTTAAGTAACCGATTTCACGCATAATGTGCATGATCAATAATGCCAACAATACTGCGTCAGTGGTATTGCCTATGTTAAACTAGTACACGACGTTATTCCCAATGACTGTACTGCATGCTTTTGGAATTACTTGTTCACAAGAGGAGCCCACTTTAATCAACATGACTACTGTATCCCAATTCAATTGCCCATGTACTACATTGAGAATACAGCCCACTTCAGGACAAGTATTGGTCCAGGGATACACTTACTATTTGTTGTTTTCAGTTGTTTTTTTCAAAAAGATATTGAAACTACGTACCATTTCAGTAATGGTTCCATTCGTCTTAAACAGCTGTGAAACTGTAATCAATTTCATTAGCTTAGCCATGGTCGGGGGTTCAATTCGACAATGAACCTCAGGTAGTCCGTGTGGTCTGCATATTGACGTTTTTTAGGTTGAAGAACTCGCATCATACTGCGTTTTGCTACGTTCGCGCCTACGATCTGCCAACGTTGCGTCTCGTAGCGTATGATACGTTTGTTGGTTCAACGGGTTGTTCGAAATTTGTCACTGGGTGGTGCAGTCCTTTCTTGTTGTATTGAAGCCATAAAGTATCGCGAAATTGGGTTTAAAGTGATCTATTGTTAAAGATGTTTAAGAATAAAGGTTGATTTTGGGAAAACCATACTATCTTTCGACGATTGACACCGGCTGACACCATTTATTTTTGCATGGAAGAACACGGCCTCCGGCATGTTCTTGCACTTAAAATAATGGGATCGCCTTGGTTTCAATTCGTCCGTAAAGAGGGCACGGTTCCCAAAATCATTACCTTATTCTTAATTCATACATGGAAGTTGCATGATAAGGGAGAAGGAAACATGGAAAAACTCAATGACTTCTCAAGATGGTATGTATTTTTCGCTCAATTTCAATACAAAAGTATTTAAATGTTGGCTTTCATATATCTATTTGTGAAAGGCATAACCCCACACAGTTAAACATTTTCTAGAAGGAAAATTTGATGAGGAATCAAATTGAAGAAGAAAATAATAAAAAAGATGGTTTTTTGTTTTTTGGGGCAAGGGGGGTGGATAGGGCTCTTACAGAAACAATTTATTTTGTGTTCCTTGAAAGTAAAATGTTTTCAACCATAAAGTTGCTTCTACTTAACACTGCCCACTTTTAGTGGAGCATATTTGAATTCTCATGAAATTCCTTTTAGAATAATGGTATCTTTTGATAGGTAGGGTGATACCTCTGATGATATGGCTAACTTGAAGCGCCGATAGATGCGAGTTTTTAGAATCACGCAACTGTAACGCTATGGGTGGCGAGTCAAAGACACATGGCCATACATGTGAGTCGTGATCTGTACTATGTAATCTGTAGAAGGAAGTGTGATGAGTAGTGATTTGAAGTGTATGAGTGTGATGTATTTTGACCTATGACTCCTAAATCATGCGTCATATAACAAAGTCATAATGCCTCGTTTTTCCAGTGTGATCGAGTCCCTACAAGATGACAGTATAGTTGTGAGATTTGAGCTAATTTTTTTCTAGATTTTTCTGCATGGTTAACATTGTTGACAGCTGTGTGACCTATTGTGACCTTTTAAACAATCGGTCATGGTTTAAAAGTGTTGTGTTGTATTTGTAATTGTTTGTACACCAATTTTGGTGTTAATATGGCATGTGCAGGTCTGAGATATTAGCATGATGACAGAAAGAAAGAAGAGAAGAGAAGATAAGAGAAAGAAAACCGTACAGAAGAAAAAAACACAGCGAGGTAATGAATAAAAGCGCTGAAAGAATACCAACCCTTGTCTGAGTTCCTGAATTTACATTAAAAAACGTTTTGTGATACAAAAATCGTTTTGATAAAAGCAGAATACATTACTATACATTGCTTTTAATATATCTGTTTCCTGTAAATCCCAAACCTGCGAGTTTTGCGAATAAGTGATCTCTTGAGACAGAATCAAAGAATTGCAATCAAACAAAAGGCACAAAAATAATTTCCCCTTTTTCTACTTAAGCTTTTAGTTTCAATAGTATCGAGAATAAAAATATTATCAAGAGTACAGCACCTTTTGAAGCCAGACTGTGCTTCACAGATAAATTATTATTAATTCTCAACCCAATGTACAAGACGATCGCAAAAGATGAATTTGTGAACACTTTATCATGGCCGGAAAATAGGGATTGCCCTTGAGTTAGAGTGGATATTAATATCACCTTTTATGAATGGTACATATTGTACCAAGCGAACATTTTTCCGGAAAAATACCTTTGTATCCCTCATGGAGTTAAATAGATTAACGAGTAAGGATAATAGTCTGGAGCATTTTGAATTGAATTTGGCCGGCACTATCACTACCAGCGGGGCTTATTATTTCAAGGAGTGTTTAATGCAGCTATGACTTCACTTCCTCAATGTTGTTATTCAAGCACAGACCAAATAGAATTTTATCATGCTATTGAATGGCTACGAGAGTTGGGACTTTTTTAGGGACCCGCGTGGCATTATTTGATGACCCCCCGTGCATTAGCTGACCCGTGCATTATCTGATGACCCGCTGCAGGTATCTGATGACCCGTGCATGATCTGGGACAGAGCAGTTGCATTCGTTGCAAAACTTAAGGCACAGCTGAAAAAAATAGAAATCTAACACGAGAAGTATATAGAGCTTGGATTCCAATCAGGCAAGTAAGCCCTCAACAAATCCTTCACAATAGGCTAGTTCAGCAATGTGACGTGGAGGAATACCCAATCCTGAATGCATCTAACATAAACATGAGAATAATATGTTAAATATTCTATATAAAGTATTAAGATCAGATAAAAGTCACAGGTATCTCTTAATTTTGATTTCACGTTTTCGAGAAGAAGATATGTTGACTTAGCACCATTTTTAACAGCAACAGCGAGACTAGTGAGAGTAGTATGGACATTTGTAGCGGCAATGCGTAAGGTGTATGTTGTCACTTCACCATCTCCCATTTTCATGTATTGTCCATTTGGCCAACACAGCGTCCGAAGTAGGGAAAAAGTGTCAGGTTGCAATATTTGGTTTTCCGCCCAAAAAAGTGTATTTTATGTGAAAAAGATATCTCTATTCTTACAAGGTTTCGACTATCATTTGCGAAGAAATTGAAGAGAAAATTTATATTTCTGAAAAGTGCCAGTGAGCTTTATGTAATTACACATGTCCTCAATGGATGCTTGCTGTTGAGATTTTTGGCCCCCACAAACACAATGCTGTTGGTGGGCTTTTGTTATACTTGAAGATGGGAGGGAGGGTGGGTAGGAGAGCGGTTGGGCAGCAAAAGCATTAATCACTCTGTACAGACTCGAAAAAGATTACTCAATGACCTTTTAACAGGCACAATGAACATGATGAAGTCCTGGGATGTATCGTATACTTTTTAGACAGATTATGAATATTAATGAGTGCATTTGCATAATTTTGTGGAAAAAGCTTGATCCACTTCATACAGACTAACTGATTAATCAATGAACTAAAATGTGCACGTGATAGAACACGATGAGTTATGGGCTGCTACTTTTTATCCCCCTGGCTTGAAAAGCAGAAGGGGGATTATGCTAGATCAGTCAAGGCGTCGGCTGCGGCCCGTCCAAAAACAATCTTGTGAACGTGTTAACATGAGACC
>JAMKCH010023902.1:0-32135 GCA_023653785.1 Ophioderma brevispina
ATCTCAAGTACTGTGGGAAACAAACTTGCGGTTTGATGGTAGAAGCAATAAGGCATATTGCAAAGCCCTATTCAATACTCTGCCAATATTGGTTGTCAACCCATAAAAACAGCATTTTTTGTGGGCCGCCAGCTATAGCTGGCAGGCCCACTTAGCAATCCGTTGTGTGTGTGTCACTAATTAAGTTTTTTGTGCGGTCACTAAATTGTCAATTTTTTTTTTTAAATTGACCTACATTGAAAAGTTGAAGTTCAAACTTGTGTCATAGGTGCAATATGGGATCTCTCATTTGTTGATGAGGTCAAAGGTCACGTGCAAGGTTATTATTAAAGTCATGTGAGGTCAAGTTGTAAGATAGGTTGGGCGCCCCCATAGCTTATATTCTTTGAATATAGGGAGCGCGAAAGCAGAGAACTGCCTGCAAATTTCTAGTTTGTTTATATCTTGAAAATGAAATGGATTTGAAGGCTCAAATTTCAGGACGACAATGAGAAAAATATGGCCTTTCATCTGATATCAAAATTAGTAATACTTCCGGGTTAAATTGGGGGGGGGTCCCAAAGACGATTGGAACACTTACCTGTAATTATAATGGTATGAGCAAAATAAGCATTGTGTATTTTTTCTGTGAATTATTTGTGCAGCACCGGTGGTGCCGTAAAAGAATGCATATGGTCCTGATGATGGCTCCTGGGTTTACAAATCGTAACCTCCTTTCTTCCGGTACGCCCAGCTGCCGACACTCACTGCGATCGGTGCAGGGCGACGTATTTCAGATTTGATTCCAGATATAAAAAGGAAAAATCCTTGTTAAATTTCCTATTTAAATTAAGAAATAAAGGGTGATTTCAGTATCCTTTATGGGCGAATAATGTGTCCGAGGTCGGAAAAAAATAAATAATGGACGAGGCGCAGCCGAGTCCATTATTTTATTTTTTTCTGGCCGAGGAGAGGGGATGGATAACATTATGGAACCATAAAAATACTGCAAACCCTTTATTTCTATTCTATTAACGAAAACAGCGTGATATAATGAGCAAATGCATTCACGACCCATTATTGCAGAATAATGGGCAGTAAACTGACCAATCAGAATGCTGCATTTTCAATAATGGGCAGCAGAGGTAATAGAATAAACTATAAAAATAAACTTTAAAAAAGCAATTCTTGTGTTTTTCAAAAGGTAAAAAAATGGATTGAAGGAGTTTCAGTTGACAGTTTAACTGATTTTCCTGTTCACAATATCCTCTGATGAGGAGTGACAAGATTTAGTTTTAGGTGTTTGTATACTTATGTTTTGATCCTAATTTGAAGTTGTTTGTAGGTCCCCCTCACGAAATTCACAGCAGTTTTGGAAAAAAAAACCTTGAGCAAAACAATAACAACATTTAGCCTCAAATTTGTTGTTTTCTTTTCTTAGGTTAACAGAAGAGGGGCACCCCCACTTGGAGGCGGTGAAGTTCTTTTCAAATGTCCTGTTAGAAGGAAACTGAGGCCGCTTCAGTTCACCAACCCCGGCAAGATCAAACGAATACGAGGAGTGGCGTATCCGTTCCATGAAATAATTGCAAAGATTGGCATGGCAATATTGTTGTGGGACGTCAATGCCAGTCTTACTTGCTGGGATGGTTTTGATCATCATCTTTTTTGAGAAGGAAACTATGGTGAATTATTGCCCCGCCGAAACGTTTGTTCGGAACGGGGACTATAAACTATAAAAATGAGCAGAGTCCGTTTGTCCGGTCAGTTGTCCGTGTATATAAAAATGTTAACCCATGTTGTACAGGGTGTCCCAGAATGATTAGTACAATCGATACCCAAAATGTTTTATCTTTTTATATAGAAAATCAATAAAACCATTAGGTAAAGGGTTTAATATCCAACTTCATTATACTGTATACGATTTCATTACCCTGTAACGATTTATCTGTAGTTCCATAAAGGCTACAATGATATAACTTGTTGGAAAAAGCGGAGTGGGTTGATGTGTTCTCGACCTGATTAGATTGTGGCGTAAAAATGCAATTACGTATCTAATTGGCATAATTGCTGAAAATTTCCTGTTAAGGCCTGTGTACAAAATTTTACACAAGTTCCGTAAGGCGTATAATGATGTACATTGGTGGACGGAGCGGGCTAAAGAGTTCTTGACATGATTAGATTTTGGGTGGTTATTCGGGCAATGAATATGAAAATGAGCTAATTAATATTTGCAAGGCTATCAGCGTAATTGCTATATTTGTGGAAATGGTTACACAGCGTACTAAAAATTCACGGCTATAAGGCAAAGCAATCCAGGCGACATCTTTTTTGCAATTGAAAAACGTGTTCAGTGGTGAGCTATGCAAATGAGCTAATTAAATATGCGTAATTGCTGTATCACTGAAACGCTACGTCTGGATTAGCAAATATTCCTTCGCTACATGATACTACTATGCATAGGGGAGGGGGGGTGGGGTGTTCGGAGTGTTGGGGAGGGGGTGTGGGTATGCGTGGTGTTGGGGAGGGGTTGGGGGTATTGCGTGGTGTTGGGGAGGGGTGTTGTGTGCATGGTGTTGGGGAGGGGAGATAGTGAGTGGTGTGGGGTGGGGTTGGGAGGAGGGGGGGGGTTGAGGGGTTGTTGGGGGGTGTTGGGGAGGGGGTATGGTAGGTTCTTGCGGGTGGGCGTGTTGGGGAGGGGTGTTGGGGTGTTGTAGTGTATTTTAATCGAATGTTAGTGATCGCAACATTCGGCGGGGACATATTTACGCATCGCGTAAATACGAGTTCGCCTTGTTTCACAATAAAGAGTCCTGTGGGCAAAAATCTGAGGGTTTTTTTGAATCATCCCAAATGCCTTGCAACGGACTATACCATACTGTATAAAACACATGTCAGTATAGGAGATTAGTGTTCTAAAAGTTACAAAGCCATTTCATGCTAAAACTTGCCAAAATACTAGTGCTTTGTGGGCTAAAATCAGTGTCAAAAGGCAGGTTTTTTTTGTATGTTATGACTTTGTGCAGCCCTAATAGACAAAATTATTTATTCTTTTGTTTATCTGTGAGTAAAAGTAATTCTGTTTTACATGTGCACCTCTTGGTACAAGCATGGACCTGCACTATTGTATATCACTTGAGGTGTAGAGTCTTGCCAATTTGGTGATGAACACCATAGGATTTTTTGCAATCAACTCACTTGACTTAATTGAGTGGATTTCCTTCCCCAACGTTGCATTGTGGTTGGACTCAATCCACCCTCTGGGCAAAGCTAAAGCCTACTCTTGAGTACATCCATCATAGCTATCACAGACCGCAGTTGGGTGATTTCTTACAGTACCAATCCTAAGCGTCCTGGCACAGAGGAACCAATACTGGAATGCACTGCGATTTGAAATATTGGGGGTCATGTTGGACCCCGCTCTTGTTGTTTGTGTTGTCTTTTTGAAAAAGGATGGAGATGCTTACAGGTCCTAAATTCTGTGCCATACATATTAGTGTCAGAGATGTAAATTTTCCAGAAATTTCCGGGTTCCGGATTTGGGGCCAAAATAAAAAAATTCCTCAAATGTTACATTTTTAATTTTTTTTCAATTTCTGAGATCAAAGTGTTCATGATAAAGGTATAACTACATCAAAAACACAAGTTTTAAGTACCAATTTATTTTGTAGACGGGGTCTCTTGTACCTTAAAATCACGTAAGAAAATACTTTCCCTGGAGCTTCACCGGATGCTACGCTAACATTTGGCCTTCACGTCGGTTCAAATTTTGGATTTACAGGAAATGGGACGCTCCTCTGTTACATCTCTGAGTGCTGGGATTTGTACACGTATTCATGTTGTTTACTGTGCTTGGGCAAGAATTATCAACCATAACACAGCTGTAACCCCATACAAATTCATACTTGCCAACATTCCATGTTTTATAGGAATCATCCCTATTTTAAACTTTATCAATTGCAAAAAATAGGGATATCCCTATTTCTGAAATTTCTAACAAATCTTAAAATAATTGCCAAAATCCCTGAAATATTTTCCTGGGCCCCTGAAGCTCGCTGCATCTTCAAAACACTAAAACCGAGTGACTTCCAGGAGACTTCTACCCTGTGTACTCCACTAGAGGCCTTAAAGTGGATCCAAATAGACACCACCCTTAAGGCCTTCGTGATGAGGTGTTCATGGCATATGCATTCTGATGTTGGGGTTCTAAATGTTGGCAGATGGCAGATGTATGCAAATTGTCTCATATGTATGTAGAACAATTCAAGCAGTGGCAACACAATTTGACAACCCAATATCAATATCACAATGACGTTTCATAAAATATGCACAGCAGGTTTTTGCCAGTGGAAAAACTTTATTAAATCAGTAGTCAAAAACTATGTTGTTGCTATTGATATTTTGGTTTTATTTCTGGTTTTGTTATAATAAAATTTTCAAACAGCTGTTCATCAGGTGCTCTGCTAATTTGCTTCATATTTTGATGAAACCTTTTGATGGTGTGTAATTGCATTGCAAGAATTTGAATCCTTAACTCATATCAACAGCTACGGTATGCGAGTGGTCGCCTGCATGCCAACAGAATGGTGGACTCGGCGAGAAGCATCCTCACAATTCCTTCCAGACATCTATATTTACAAGACCACGTGAGAGGACCACAGTCAGGAAAGTCTGTCACTTACAGCAATACATGCGGCTGGCGGCCAAGCCTCAGTCATTATAGCAAGCTCACCATAAATGTCAAAAGAAATTACAGCAATACAGAGGCACCCAAACCATTTGGTGCTTTGATGTGGTTCGGCCACGGGTGGTCCTATGACCCACCTACACCCTCGTCCTCGTTCGTTATTCATACAAACAATTCAATAACCCTTCCGGTGGAGTTGATTCTTCAACTCCAACGGTTTTTGGAATAAGAATATTCCTTGACAAATTTAAAAAATTCAGAATTTGTTCTCTTCAAGATTTCGCTTTTACGTGTCAAAAACCACTGGCGACGTCTGAATTTGGATTTCTTGGCCGCCCTCCCCTGAGCATAACAGCACTTTTTTGAAGAGCGCCCCCAATTTTCAATATGAGAATTTGTGACATGGTGTGTTGGTATTGTCTAGTAAACTAGTATACTTCATCCGGCCTGAAATTAGGAATGATTGTTCATAGCTTTCACGCGTCCTTAACGTGCGAATCGCATAAGCCGCAGCTGTAATCTTGAGTGTACAAAGTCGGTGTGTGATATGCCTGCACAATACCTGCGGGAAGCTATGACCTCCCTCCTTTGTTTAGGCCAGACGAAGTATACCTGCAAATGGTAATGCCTCAAAGTTGCCCATATTTGTCATTAAGAGCGAATTTGTAATTAGAATTGGCATCAGATTTTTTTTTTCTCTGGCCTTTTCAATGTGCACACAACACCACTGGTGATAGATTCTTGCCGCACAATCAGTCGGCCTAACAATACATTTGGACGAGATGGTATGCTTTTTGCCACTCAAACCCCAGTCAAAAAACTCAGTTGTATAACACAATTGATCGTAGGCATAATTTAAAGGGCATGTTTCCGATATCTTTGGGACCCCCCTGATTTACCCGGAAGTAGACGCACTTTTTATATTAGATGAAAGACCGTTTCTATTTTATCCATTTAATACATCGAATGATCCAAACTAGTTGCATTTTTTGTGCTCAAAAAAGCACATCAGACCCCTTATGCCACATTTAAAATTTTGGGTGCGCCCATCCTAGCAGCGGTCCAACGCTAGCATCGGTACGCCCATCACTATAGCCACTGGCATCCATGATCCTTGCTCTTTTTTGTGTATCCGTTCGGGGCACCATGGTGAATTTTTCTTGGGATATTTATACATCATTTTTTCCCCATTATCGCCTAGTTATTGGAGCCATATATTTATATATCGCATCTGGATGATGTTTTTGTACCACTACTGTTCATCGGAGCTTTGGGGGATACGTGCTGATGAGTTTATGAAGATTTTTTCATGAATTGGAATTCGGAGGATCAAATTCGGGAAAGATGTTGATATATTATATGTGTTATCCGATTACATGGTTGCCCCGCAAGCCTCAGGCCGTTTTTCGCGTCGCTCGTACTAACGGGTATTAAGTGGGCTTATTACTTGGCCAGGTTTTAGCTCCCCCTTTGTAAGTGCCACAAGTTGACCGCCAGGGCATTTTTGGGATATGTCCCTGTATCGTGTCTGCTCCCTTGCATTAATTATTTTTCTTTCTTTCGCCCTTGTTATAGCTACGGTGCAAACCATTTGTCATCGTGTTTTTCAGTGTACTGCCAGCTCTTGCCGATGAATCTCTAATTCTTCTCAAAGATTTGGGGGGGTGCCCTGCGTTTGTCTTGTCCGTTCGTCTTGTCTCCTGGCCTATTATTCTACATTTGGATATCCCGGTTCTCGCACGGGTTTTATTACTATATATAATTCATCCGCTGCATGTTCGTCTAATTTGATGTTGCAGAAAGATGTTTTCTACCGTGCCACCCCGCAGATGTTTGAGTGTACGAGCTTCCTTCGAAAGACAAGACAAGAACCTCATGAACTGTGTGTGAAGTAGTGATGTAGTGTTCAGAGAAGGGACCTGGATTTATTATATACACTAGTATGGTCAGAATTGGAAATCCTGAAGTATTTGGACGAATTGGATGTGTATATGGAGAGAAAGAACAAGATGATTTAAGGCCAGGGCTACACAGTTCCATCTCCGGTTCAGGGCATCTCCCTCCGAGTCAGCACCAGCGAAAGACTCTACCCAAAATCTCCTTATAACAGACCAATCAAGAATATAACTTTGATTTTAGTCTCCAGGCGATACTACTACCGTGGTTGCAGAGGATACTGAACAGTTGATAGGGCAAGTTCGCCCAGCCCCACTATCTTCTTATGAGATAAAGGGCCTATGATTGATGTGAATCAGAGTTGGAATTAAGTGAAACTTTCGACTGGCTAATCTATTCCACTCCTTCCATTCAAGTGAATGGAAAGAAGATTATCACGGTTTGGGTAGTCCGACGATGCCGCCTTCCTACAAGTTAAAAGTTATCAAAACAAGACTTATTGTTCCGGTGGTACCGGTAAGAACGACGGCTTCACGGCTATCTAAACTTGAGTGATCCAGCGGGAATTCAATGTATTCAAATTTTGAGATACTTGGCCTCGGTCAGATGATGATTCTCTGAACGTGAGCAGTCGGGCTGTCAAGATCTCAGTTTACGAGTAATAGATCATAAAGCCGTTATCACGGGCATCCGTGGGTGATGCATGTGATTATAGGTCTGAGTTTAGCAACCGTGGTAGCAGTCAATAGGGCCCATCGGCCAGTTTGTTAGACCTATTTATGTTGATGAGAGAATTGGACAACGGGTTACCGGTGTACCCGTAAGACCGGAGGCTTTTTTTGTGGTGGCTCGTAAATGGTGTGATGTGTTTAGAGAAATAATTAATGAGTTCATTGAGATTCTAGAAGTCCGTTCTACTACTTGACGACCGTGCTTCAAGTCCCGTGGTTTAACTCGTTTCTATTACTGCAAGAACCGCCGATTTTACTGTAATTAATGACGGGGTAGGAGTTAGTTATACCAAGAAAAATGAGCTTTCTACGGCGAATTAGTGGAGTGAGATATTCTTTCTAAACGAGTCACGAGTTTTTCTCCACGGCTCGAGGAAAGTTAGAGTTTGTCGATGCAGTGGTGTTTATTCAAGAAGAGAATTTTCTTACTCCGCCTCTTTTCAGGATTTAAGAGGTACAGTTGTTACAGTCAGTTCTGTCCGTCTGCCCCTAACCGATCGCTGAAGCTGTTACCATTGGTTCTTCTGTTGAAAAGTGCTTCTACCGTTCTTCAGTCGAGATTACCGTCGGGCCGTCACCATTGTTCTCCAGATGTAAACCCTTCTACCTTTCCTCCGTATAACCAACCGTTCTTTCATGTAGTCAACCATCGGGCCGTGGTCTACCATCTTTTAACCGTCCTTCTCCGTTCTTCCTACCAGTCTAGTCAAGAGTCTAGCCGTAGTCGTGCTTTCAGAATGTTCTCCTCTCCCGTTCATCATACGCGCTACCAGAAAGGCGAAGATTCCGTGTTCTTCTTCTTCTAGAGGCCGCTCGACCTTCCAGAGGTGTATAGTTTATAGGGCAAGTCTCGGAGAAGATAGAGATATTCCTGGAAGTAGTATGGCTTCTCCGTAAAAGAGATAGATCTATCGTTAAGAACTCTTTCTCCACTCCGCCTATAGGGTTTCATTCGAGTAGCAAGAAAAGACATAAGATTCTCTCAGCCATATTTATTGAAAGGTTTTAGAGGCTCCTTCGGATCGTTCTTCACGTCGGGATCCAAGTTCTATGATATTTCTGGATCAAGACAGTGATAATTTTTCATATCTTATAATAAAGATCCAGATCGCTTATGTTATTAGACGGCAGTTTCTACTCCGCCGGGAAGTTCCCGCTGGCCACTAGCATCGCCTCGTGCCT
This sequence comes from Ophioderma brevispina, assembly GCA_023653785.1. Lineage (NCBI taxonomy): Eukaryota > Metazoa > Echinodermata > Ophiuroidea > Amphilepidida > Ophiodermatidae > Ophioderma > Ophioderma brevispina. The sequence continues at coordinate 8,476 of JAMKCH010023902.1, forward strand.
CTTTTATACGAGTTCAGTTGTCGAGGTCTCTGATTTTTCGACCTCCAGACGTAGAAGATGATGATGAGTTTCTTTCAATTGTGTGTTAAGAAATCATAGCTTTGCGGGTTAAAGGAATGTATGCCTCCAGGATTGTGAGTGCTGGGGAACTTCTTTCGTAAAGTGTTAGTTATGACGATATCTTAGAAGTAACCTATCAGGAAGTTGTTTATTCTTCTCAGGACTCCTTTCTTATGATTCATCACAACTAAGAGCCTACCTCAGGGACAGCTCCTCTTCCATTGCAGTTCAAGCTGAGATTTCTGATACTACTCAACCACTATTGGCTTATGGCTACTCACTCATTCACTTTCTAGTCGCAGTATTACCAGTTAGAGCGCACTGGTGAATGTTGGGTAAAGATTCTGATTGGATAGAGGAATTACCAAATGTGAAGATTTCCCAGATTTGTGGTGCGCCTTATTCCGATGTAGGCTCTTCTTGAAAAAAGTACCTATTTCCTAGTGTTCCTGTTCCTGGCTCGTCGGATGTCGGTTTGGTTCATCGAGGGTTGAAATGTGATTCGACTATTCTTCAAGATACTTAGTCTACAGTTTCTGCTTCAGCTGCTAAAACATTACATGAAACAGTTGGTGAAGCCTCTTATTCCTTTGCTGATCTAGTCAGACTATTGATGAGTTCAGAAGTCTATTTGGAAAAGTTATCAAAAGACTCCCCTTCTCAGATGGATTCCTGAGTCTTCCATATATGTGAGGAAGATTTCGAGTTCTTCAAAGTTCCTTTGGTTCCCACTCTTTGCTGGGATTAGATGAAGTCTGATGAGAAGACTTTACGTTAGCCGAGTCCATGCCCATCAGCTGGGGTTGAAGATGGTTCTTCTAGTATCATATGGAATAGCCCATGGGGTAAATTCAAGCAGAGACCATGCCCATCAGCTGGGGTTGAAGATGGTTCTTCTTCGCATAATATGGAGTAGATGGAGTAGATTCATTGAATGAATGTAAGATGGTAATCTTCAACATTTGGTACAGATTGCCCGTGATGGTTTGAGTACATCGAGTGTAGCTTTACTGTCTAAGTCATCTTATGAGCAGTTTGTTGGAGCCTCTTGTGGAGCTGTCTTAAGAAGCTATTGAGAGATGTTCGTTTTTCTATGACAGATCTTCATCAAGTTCCTGCAGAGCCTTTTCAAAGTTTGCTCTCGGAAGACAGAATGCTGTTGATGCTTTGAACCTTACAGCCAAAGAGGTTCTCTTGAATTCTCCTGAGATAAGGATCTCTTTGGAGCTCAGTGATCTAGCTTAGCTGTTCAAGAAGAGGATCGTGTCAAGCTGTAGATCAAGCTGTCAAGAAATTAACCACTTGGAGTCTAAGGTTTCTTCAGACTTAAACCTTTTGATTATGGCTACCAGAGAAGGGCTTCCACTTTTACTATATTCCTGCCAACAGAGGAAACAGAGGTTCTTTTCGGAAGTCGATTTACGACTATTAAGGCAGCTAATTCAACTATAAAGGCTCCAGACAGTATAGAAGTTATTCCTTCTACTCCAGTCTTAGAGAGAGGCGTCTGATGTTGGCGCGAGTAAGTGGGAAGGTTCAACTGATTCCCACCTACCTATGACCCCAGTGGGGGCGTCTAAAGCTTTCTTTCTTCCTGGCGGAGCGGTTGATATCCTCAGAACGTGTTCTGGCAGACTTTCTCAGAAGTTACCATTCAGAGTTTTACCACTGTCCGACCGACGATGAAGGTCAATTTTTGTTTTACTCCTATGCCAAAAGAGTCAATGGCTATGATTCTAGAATGAAGTGAAGGATTATTTACGAAAAAAGGAAATCTTTTTTCCAATTATTAATATATGAAGGTTCTACTCTTCCTCGATCCGAAGGAAACAGGAGATCTCTATTCTTCAACTTACACTCCCTGTACAATTATTCGTCGATACTTTTCAAAATGAAACTCATTCAGCTGTTATCTAGGAGTTGTATTAGGCTGGTTCGACACAACGTTTAGACTTAAGATTCTTACATCCTTGTTCCTGGTTTTCATCATAAACTATGGCTTCGCTTCTATTCGATCAACCAGTCTTACCATTTTCGAGTTCTGACATTCGTCTTTCTATTCTACTGCTCCCCCTTACCTTTACAAGATGAGTAGAAACAGCGGCATAACGGCACGACTGCTTGATTATAGCACCCACACAAGTCTAGTCTGATATTTAGTTAACATTGGTTCAAAAGATGGTGAAGGAACTGGGTTCCCACATGACTAACTTAAATATTTCTAACCTCTTTCCGAGTCGAAGCTGGAGTTTCTTCTTGACAATCTATATCTGAAAAATGTAAATGCAAGCTTTTTCCACTGAAGAGAAATTGGCAGAATGTTTAAGATTGCATCCTGATCATTATGAAGAGAAACATCTCCATCTCATCTAAGAGTTCTGCTGCTATAAAGATTGATGGCCAGCTTGGTAGACCTTCTAACCCTTTCTGCAGATGTGGTCGAACTTTTGTTTTCCAGCTACAACCTTCCGAGTTTTACTAAGACTACTGTCAGGACCTTTATCACCAAGTGCCTTTGAATACTACGATGGTGAAGTATTTACGATGGTTTGCAACTGTAAGGTCCTTATGGTGGAGGTACTTTCAAGCACTTCCAACACCAAGGTCCATTTTACGACAGATTCTTCGAAGACAGGTTATAAAGCATGCATGAGGTCCCACAAATTTACGAAGTGTGGTCGAATATTATAAGAAATCTCCACTTATATGTCTAGAGTGTAATGCTATGTTACACTTTAGGCGATTCAAAAGACGTTACTGGGAAATCGGTGAAACTCAGATCAGATTATTCCAATGTAGTTGCCTACATTAACCACCGAGGAACAAGAGTATCCTCATGTGTACTATGTTTATCCTCCACCTCACTTGGTGCCAGAATCATTTTATTACCCTGAAGGCGGAACATCTCCCTGGAGTTATCAACTATTTCGTAGACAGTTTTTCCAGGGGAAAGTCAGCCAAAATGATAGCTTACTCGGAATCTTCTGTGGAGTGGCATTTCAACAGTGATATTTACCAGATGATTTTCTAGATTACACAGGCCATAGTCGATCTGTTTGCAAGCATGACTCTTTCTTTTCAAACTCCCCACATACTGAAAGTATGAAAATGTGGCTGGCGGACGAAAAGCTTGGGTGAGAGACTGCTTTATTATCAGTAGGGTCAATCTGATTGCTAAATTTCTGGCAAAGTTTTAGCAATCAAGGTCATGCATGATGCTGCTTTTAGCCCCCTTTTTTGGTCACGTAGGTTTTTGGATTTTAAGTGGCATTTTTATTGAGAGGTCCCCATTCCCAACGGATTCAATGAAGGCAAAACTTCTGGGTAAATAGAAAATCGATAGAGTGACGCTTCTAGGTTAAAATCTCTATATTTGACTGTGTAGCCTTTCTCAACCTCGCCTTCTAATGCAAGATTTTTCAGTAGAAGCTGCCTTCCTGGCAGCGGATTCCAGAAGGGAGTCAACCTCCATTATCTACTATAGTAGACTTCGACGCATCTACGTCTGGTGAAGAAATTCCTAAGTTGACCCACTACAAGCTTCTGTTGGCGCCGTGACTAAATCGGACTTCCTATCTAGCGTGTACTTCTCCATCTGGCTCGAATCATCATGTACATCACCCTCTGGCAAAAAATATTTAAATGAAATGAGGGCGCTATTTTATGTTGAGAAACCAAAAGACGTACCATCTACGAAGAAAAGAGCCGCTCGCTTCTTATGCACGATTTTGGACTCTCTTCGGAGCGTTTGAATCGAGTCCGACGTGTGTGCGTGCATTAAAAGTTGGAGACTGTAGACCCTAAAAAGTGAAACTGCCGACAAAACCAATCCAGATCCGGAGTCCGGCGTTTGTTATGTATTCTCAAACATAGACATTAAACGATATTATTGTGTATGATTTCTTACTAGCCCAAACACAGTCACTCGATTTTATACCTCGGCCTACAGTTCGTCCAGACCTAGCGTGACTGGTGAGGGTTCTTGAATCCTGAGAATAAACATCGGTGTCCAGTTGGAGCACTTCGAGATTTTACCTCCTCTCTACCTTCTTAAGAAACTATAGGATTCCCCCCGTAATTTTGACCAACTTTTTCACACTTACCTTAAAACCTGCAGCAAAGCAAAACATATCACGCTTGGTCACTTTCCTCGATCATCTTTGACGCTTTTTAAAGTGAACGCCTCGGTCACTGGGTCAGTAACTCGCCATCACAACCCGCCATGCTATGAAATTGAAGTTAGGCAACATCTTGGTTTTCCACTTAGGACGTTAACATTAATGGCATATGGAAGCAGCAGGATGGAGGACGCATACAACGTTCCTGAATATGTTTGTATGATGAAAGACAGTCCTCTGCCAGTTTAAAATTGTGACCAAAACCATCCTTCAGCAAGCAGCCAGAGTAGAGGAAGGATGCTAAGCATCATTACCATTAGGCTCATAAGGTGAGGATTGCCCGTATATATATACAAATGGTATATGCTTCGACCATAGAGGGCTAATGCATCATTGATATATGTATATGTGTTAAATGGGGGCAAAAATTATATCAGCTTCCATAGAATTCACAATGGGTGTGAAACCCCGTAGCAACTGAGGCTACCGGCTCCCTTCATCCACCGAGTGACCAGTGTGGCAGTCATGCCATAGTTGGATCATTTCGTAATGTATAAAATGGATTTATAAAAATGAATATTACTCACCAAAGTTTGTGAGATTGTTCTATTTATTCATGATACTTACATGATCCATCTAGTAACCCTCATCCAGGCCCGTCCCCGCAAGTGGAGACTTGGGGAAGGTTACAAAAATGCGCAACAGGACATTTGGATTGCCAGTGCGGATATGATGGGCGATCGATGCTAGCGTGGGAGCGCTACTTGGCATGGGCGCACCAAAAATTTTAATGTGGCATAATGGGTCTGATGGCTTTTTTGAGCCTAAAAATGCCACTAGTTGGATCATTCGTACGATACATGTTAAAAATAGAACAATCTCACAACTTTGCGTGGAGTATAATATGGAAAAAAAGGGTTTATGGTTGTTCGTAAACCTGAAATGTGGTGTACGCGGAGATCAAAATTATCAAAAAGATTGTCATTTTGACAGTTTAAAGCAACATGAGCAAGCCAGATTTAATTAAGGGGTATATATCAACACAATCATTCCTTACTTGTTTCGGTGCAAAACTGACAAAAAGACTTGTTTTAATGGTAGCAAAAACAGACAAACATGCTTGTTTAGGGTATGTTTTTAGTCGGTGGAAATAATGTTAGGGTTGCATTTGGAAAGTCCATTGTTCACGCATCACTATCCACCTGTGAATACAACTGGCCCCCCGGGCTGGCCACTCAGTAATATAATTGGAGGAATCCGGTTATAAGTGAAAAATTATGCCCCATTTTGGTCGACCAATATTGTACACAGTACATTATCGGGCTTATATAATACAGTTTTTAGCTCTCATGTCAAAACAGTTGCAACACTTCACAAATGAGCTTTTGGGGTGAAGGTAAATACCTAATTGGGCCAATTCCCCTTTAATTTGTGTGCTGGAAACTTATGTGGAAAGAAATACCTCTTTGTTTTGGGGCTATGACGGATTTTTCTTTCTTGAGTTTCTTCCTTAATATGTTTGATTGCATGTCTATGTGAGAGGGCTCAAGTAAAGTATTAAATTGTTTAAGTCCTTCTAGTAGGGGCATGGGAATCATAAACATGGGCGTGTCAGAAAACTATGTGATGCATGATGTGCTGACCAAATGGGTAAGAAAGAGAATGAATTCAAATTTGATTATTTGGTTGACTTTGGTGAATGACTGAGGCAGGGCTGGGAAAAATGCCAAATTTCTCAGGAATACAATCCACATTTCCCTCCAAGATTGCAAAATTTCCCTCCAAGATTGCAACATTTCCCTTCAATTCCTATGTATTTCTTTATTTAAAGGACAAACATTTCCCTCAAAATTTCAAGGGAATGTCATTCCCAAATTCCCCACTTTTTCCAAGCATGGACTGAGGTATGCTTAGCCTAATCTAAAAAGTATGTCAGGTACATTGACACCACTTGGCAGATATAAATCCTACTTTGAAGTACTAAAAATATCAGCCATATAATCATCTCTTTCTTTGTCCATTGTTTCAGTTTCAATTTGTTTATTTTACCATTGTCTTTACAATTGAACTGGGGGCATGAAATTTTTTCAAAAAAGTGGGGTTTGGGTCATTTATGTGAGTGTCCGTAACCAGACCCATCTGACACACTTTTTTCTGGCACACTTATAAATTCGGAAACCTTAACGGAATAAACATGTGCTTTATGCCGTGAAGGGTTTCTGATTCATAAGTGTGTCAGAAAAAAGTGTGTCAGTTGGGTCAGGTTATGGAAACTCGCGTCATTTATTCACTTACATTTCCATTGCAAACCATAGCCAGCACTGTCTGGGAATACCACGGTGCTCCAGACAAAAAGGATCGATGTTTGAACAAGCTCAACAACATTAACAATGAATGAATCCACAGCTTTATAAAAATAGCATACCTGGCCAGCTAAAATTGTCGGGAGTTTCCGTAACCTGACCCATCTGACACTTTTTTTTTCTGACACACTTATGAATTCAGAAACCTTAACAGAATAAACCTGTGCTTTATTCTGTGAAGGGTTTTGAATTCATAAGTGTGTCAGAAAAGTGGGTCAGAAAAAAGTGTGTCAGATGGGTCAGGTTATGGAAACTCCCAAAAATGTCCATTTAAAACATTTCCTCCATTAACAGATGTAATATTTTAGAAAGTCAATGCTTATCCAAGTGAACATATTAGCCCATTTTAGGCTGGCAAATCTGCCATCAATTTTATCAATTTTGCAATCATGGTTGTCCTTTATCAGTATATACTTGCACGTGTGCCTTCTTAGTGGTCAGAGGAAGGTGGTCAGGTTATGGAAACACTCAGGCCCGAACGCAGGGGGGGTGCAAGGAAGGGGAAGCGATTGGTGCATTTACACCCCCAAATCCCACAAAAGGGGCAAAAGGTCCACTTTTTGCTGATTTTTTTGATAAAAAGGTCAAAAATTTAGAGACATTTTGACAAGCAAGTACACTTTTTGGTGATTAAATATTCATAAGTCAAAAAAGGACCATTTTAGGAGGGGGTATTAAGTTCCACTTTTAAAACCAAAAAGGGTCTGCTTTTTCAAAAAAGGTCCACTTTTTCGAAGTCCCGCACCCCTCCAAAATAAATCCTGCGTACGGCCTGGAAACACTCTTTGATAAATGTGATTTCACTATTTTGTATCATTTTCCAGTTTAATTCCTGTGAGCTGCAGTGGGATACTTCCTTGATGGTGTACAATGATTACCTAGGTGTGTTTGCTTTACGCCAAGCACTTGCCGAGTTCTTGACAGAGAAAACGCATGCACCAGAACCTTTGAACCCCAATCAGGTAGGAAGGAATGCTATGGACTGACTTCTAAATCAGCTAGAGAACAAACTATATTTCTTGATGCATCTCTTTTGGGATTTAGGCCCCACATATGACCCACACAAATGCAAGGTTGCATATGACAGTACATCAGGGTTTCCTAACCTGGGGGTCGAGGACCCTTAAAGGGATTTATTGGTATGAATCTATCGGCACATATATAATGAAATATCCCTAAATATGACGTACCAGATGGTTTTCATGGTCATTGGAGTATTCCTTGCGAAGAAAACACCATTTTCATGCTTAACTTTCGAAGCAGTATAGACGATTTAACGATGCCGCCATGTTTATTATTTACGCTATCGTTTTGCCACAAGCCATGTTTAGTCTTTCACACCAATTGAAAGATGATCGGTGGTTAGTCAAGTTCTGGCCTGTATGAAAGACTATCGCGTTTACTTTTAACATTGAAATTAAAAACACACCTTTAATTTAATGTTTTCCTTTAAAATATATAAATTTATCAAAAATGGCATACATTTGTGCCTAATTTTTATAAAATGAGCCTGGGATTTTTGAAAAATATAGTTTTTAAAATAAAATTAGGAAACTCTTCATCATACAAAGAAGCGCTACTCGGTACATTGAAAAGTACGTAGATTGCTAAACCGCGCATTAGTGGGTTTCGAACACTGATCTCTATACAATGGATCGGAAACCTGGGCTTCGTAATTGAGGCACTGTTTGAGACATTGAACTTACATTGTATCTCTGTTGTGTCTTATAGGTTATTGTCATGAATGGTGGAGACTCCTGCATAGAGATCCTAGGGTTTTGTCTTGCTGAGCCAAATGGTATGTAGATATGAAAAAAGTGATTTAGAACATCAAAAAGAAAATTGCATTATTCATGGGGGGAAAATCTGGCAAAATCATGCCCTTAAAGTTTGAACCAGATCCCTTACCTTGACTCTGAATTTAGGAGCTCACTCCCTCCTAAAATTTGATTCTTTGACTGGCACTCTGGCATTACCATGGAAGAACTAAGTTAATCTGTGAAAAAATAAACATCGGTGTCAAGTTGAGCACTTCGAGATTTTGACCTCCTCTCTAACTTCTTAAGAAAATCTATGAATTCCTACTTCTGCAACTTTTTCATCCAATTACCTTTAAACCTGCAGCAAAGCAAAACACTATCATGCTGGGTCAATTCCTGATCCTCTCTGATGCTTTTAAAGTTGCAACAGCCTCGTCACTGGTCAAGTAACATTCGCCATCAACCCGCATGCTTATGAAATTTGAAGTATGCAAAAACATTCTTGGGTTTTTAAATTAGGAGTTAACATTACTGGCATTATGGAAGCAGGCAGGATGGAGGACGCATTCAACGTTCCTGAATGTTTTGTATGAAAGACGTTCGCCTACCCGTTAATTAAAATTTGACCAAACCCTTCCTGTCAGCAAGCAGCCAGGAGTAGAGGAAGGAGGCTAAGCATTCATTACCATTTATGCTCATAAGGTGAGGAATGCCGGAATATATTTATACAATTGTATATGCTCGGACATAGAGGTGCTATCTGCTAGGACTGATATATATTATGGATTGTACATTGGTGGCAAAATTATTTCACTTCCATAGAATCACAGGTGAAACCCGTAGCAACTTGGACTACCCGGCTCACTCCTCCACCTAGTGACCAGTGTGGCAGTCATGCATAGTTGGATCATTCGTATGTATATAAAATGGATTTAAATAAAAATAAGATAGAATATACTCACCAAAGTTGTGAGATTGTTCCATTTTACAGGCTATACTTAGGAATGATCCAACTAGTAACCACCTCATCCAGGCCCTTCCCGCAAGTGGAGCCTTGGGGAATGTAAAAAATGAGCAAAGGATCTTGGATGCCAGTGGCGATAGTGATGGGCGTACCGATGCTGGTGTGGGACCGCTGCGAGGCATGGGCGCACCGAAATTTTAATGTGGCATAAGGGGTTCTGATGGCCTTTTTTTGAGCACAAAAAAAGGCACTAGTGGCATCATTCGTAAGTATATAAATGTATAAAATAGAAAACAATCTCACAACTTTGGTGAGTCTAGTACGCGCTAATCGCACGGTGGTATGTTGAACCACAGATGCATAATAATTGAATGTATCGTACCCACATACATTTACCTCGGGGATTAAAATGCTAAATTTCTAGCCCCACCAAAAGATTTAAAGATTATGTTCAAGATGATAAATTACTAACATTTGCTAGATGCATAAAAGGAGACATGTTGAAATTTCAAGTTTTTTTTTGTGGTGTGTGGTGGAAAGACAGTCACAGACCTTCATCGTGGTGGAATTTCACTATCATAGAGCAATAAGGGATTAGTTAAAGACAATATCCGTGAATGCTCCGAAAGAGTCACAATATGACATTTGCAGAAAGTTTTAAAAGTGAAGAAAAGCCGCATACATTATCATATGTACCTTTTCCAACTGAAGGAATTGACAGAGAAACGAGAAAAACGGCAGTCAGTTTTCAAGATGCGGAATCTCATTTTAAATTACGTGTGTAGTAGTAAGTGTCCGAACGGACATAATGACTAAAAACATCGATGTTGTCCTGCTAGGTTGGCTTTTGGTGTATTTTTTTTATTTGAAGGGTTTTTCCAGGCAGTGAAGGACTTAAAATCATGTTGAAAATGTGGTTCGTTTTTGAAAAAAATTGAAGTTAGTTGCAATGAAAAAAAATTAAAGCTCAAAAGAGTTTGTCATAAACCAGCTTGACAGCTATGTGAAATAGATTTGTCTTGTCTAGCACTCGATAGTATAGTAGTGATTCAACCCACGTTATCACTCTAGTACTTTTACAAGGTATATAGGCATTGACTGAGGGGGATGTGAAGTGGAAAATCAAAAATTCCCGCTAAATCTATGAAAAATGTTAGGCCTGAGAAAAATCACTTCTATGGGGGGATTAATGGTGAAATCATTCAAGTACGTAAGCGTTTTATCTTAAATACAGTGAGGTCTCAAAATACTTCTAATGTATTTGCTCAGTGGAACACAGTGTATTATTCAATGTAACAGTTGAATTGAATGCTACTGACTTTTTGACTGGCGCCCGTTGTTTAGTACAAAGGAACACCCAAAGTCTTTGCACTCTGTATGTAAAAAAAATGATGCAACAGCAAGGGCCAGCTTATCTCGTTCGTTCATGAAAACTGGTTGAATCGGGCCCATATGTTTCTTTTTCTGCCTCTCTCCCAACTAATCGACACTGTCCAAAACTTTCCTCTAGTGACCCGATGGGTTGAAATCTACTATAGTCCATTCTTCATTAAAGAAAAGTAGCAAACACAATATGGACCCAAAACTGAATTTAGAATGAGAAACTACAGATTTTTCCACTACATTTTCTGAGAGAAACCTTTTTGGGGAGGCCTAAGTTCCTCTCATTTCCCTATACTGTGAAGAACTATGGAAGGAATACTAATACTAATACAAGAGGATTGAAGACAAAACAATAAAAAAAATGGAGAAAATGTTTGAGGTGATAAAAGCAATTAAAAAAAAATAAGCAAATTATCTTTCAAAGGCTCATTAATTTTGCACGTAAGTAGGCTAGAAAACATGGGTTTATCATCATGCAAGCTTTAGTTTCTGGACAGTCACCAGTTTCAGATACTATTTCACTGGTAAATATGCTATGGCTTGTGTCATGAAATTAACCTGTCTGTCAAAAAAGTAATTCTACAACTTTGTATAAACAGTCACCAAATGTGAGAGTAGAAGACAAAAAATCTTTTCTTAAACGCATCCAATGGCAGGCGCTGGGATTGTCGTCAAGGAAAAAAGAATATTTTTACTAAATTCGGCCCAATTAGTTTCAAATCAGTCGCAGATGTGTGCAATTTGCCAAAAGGCTGACTCAGAGATTTGGAATATACTGTTTTTTTTGGTGTTTGTTGTACATAAAATAATCTATAGAAAACTATCTAGATAGTCGCTTCTTAAACTGCTTCGTCATCCTTAGTTAGAGATGAATCGGATTTCCGTTTTCAGCAGTCCAGTAACACAAAAAACAAAACTTTATCACATGGTATAACCCGTGCCATAGGATTACCGGCGAACAAAAACTTCTGGATCAGAATTTTATAACAAGATGTGATTTTCTAATGACGGGACTTTTAATTTGAAATTAGTTATTCATTAGAAGTGATTACCATATATGGACAAGCATTGAATATTTGCAAAAAACACCATTTGTTTGAAATTGAGTGCCACCGAATCGGGAAATCTCTTTGAGTCGGCCTTTAAAATCAGCATATTAAAAAAATATCACAAATCTTTGTTTTTATTTAGCTATGAAGCAGGCTACTCCATACTGTTTGGCATTGTGATTCCGCCATTTCTGCATGTACGTAGCTTTGGCAATGGTCTGTAGCATGAGAAGGAACCGGTGAAGGTGTACCCACTATCCGGCTGGATATGATAAACAGAAGTAAGTGACATGACCCTGGACCTTTTCTCACAGATGTTTGAAAGTCTCATGTAATTACGATTTAATAAAACCAGAATAAAAAGAAAAAAATATCAATGGCCGACAACTTTGACAATTGATTGGGCTATTTATCACTAGCACCATCTGTGCAAATTTATGAAATGCATTGTGGACAAAATATGATTTTTCTTAAAAATCTTAATTTTACATAGATTTCTATGGAGAATGGAAATAGCATGGCGCTATAACAACAAATCATGCCTCTTTGTAGGCCTTATGGCAAGATTCATGCAATGGACTTCACTGATTTTTTTGGATAGTAGCACTGAAAGGAAACCCCCTACTTTATCAGGTGTCAAATTGTGTCGCCATTGTAAAATTGTTCTAAAATTGAAGATACAATTTGCATGTGGTCAAACGGCTGTGTTCTCCCATACTACCTTCACCTATCCCTCTCAGTGTAGCTAACCTATCTAGGACCTTGTTTACACTAAGTACATGGCTGTTTGACCCCCATGCAAAATGTCTCTTTTATCTTAGGAACATTCTAAGCATTGACAACACAATTGTGACAAAATAATTTTAAGTTTAAGTAGGCACACACTTTTTGAAAGTTGAAAGTCTCAATTTTATTATGACAAAAACCATAATAAAACAAGGTTGAAATTAGGTATCAGAGTGGCAACATTTTTATTGCACACACATATGGACCCCGAGTTTCCGGCCCTTTACGACGTGCCGTGGCGCCTCGGGGTCGGAGTTGGAAATAGGGTGTCCGCAGGTGCGAAAATGCCACTTGAAGGCCAAAGTACAGAGGGGAAACCGGAGCCAATAAGGATCCGCCCGGTGACACACCCGTGATACAAGTCACCCCCAGGGCTCGCGCGTGGAAAACGGTACGGGAGGCGCGGGAGAAAACCACGTACAGGCGACCATGACCTCTCTTCGACGCAAGGCTCCTCGAACCCATGGGCGGAATGATCCCATTGCGGTGAACGAAAATGGGAGGGCGGCCCACGGTATCTTAGACAATCCCCCACTTAGGACGAGTCTGAATAAACATACCCTTCCGCAGCGAACCCCAAGAAAACTGAAAGGACTTCCCTCTCCCATCTTTTCAGCCCCCCCCCCACCTAGACTAACCCTCAAGGGACCGAGGACCATTCCTCCGAGGCGGCGGAAAGAGTGTCCGGTACCGCGCCCGCGGACGACACCCCACACCGACCAACCACGGCAGAGCGGAATCCCGACATAAACCTGATCTTTCAATAAATAGAACCACCCACATGTAGGTGGGGGAAGTCACTCCGAGTGGATATTTTCCAGGGATGATTGGATCAAACTACGAAAATAGAAACGCAGAGCCGACTCTTCAGGATTTGCCTAAGCGGCAAGCAAAATCGAAAAGAAACGTCGGGTAAGACGTACGCGCCATACGAACCGTTGATGATGGGGATATGCCTGGGTCTTCGGGGGAGCAAGCAAGCTGGATCACGAAAGGCAAACCACGTAAAGGGGGCCCGTTAGGTTGGTGCAGTGCAGGATAACTTGGATCCAGGGTGCGACAAGGGTTAAAAATAACAAATCGTGTGGTATTCTCTTCTATCAAATAATGTTATGGATTTAACATCCATCTCTCACCCCGTTTTCACGGCTTCTTCTTGCCCCCTTGGCCATGAAAAGAGAAAGGAACGGGAAACAATGGCGGGGCGGGGAAAGGCACAAAGGGGGGAAACAGAAAAAAGTTCAGAAGGAGCGGGGTAACAAATGAAACACACAAATGCTAGGCGAAAAACACACATAAAAACTAACCAACAAATAAATAAAAGACAAGAAGACGTGGTTGAATTGAAAATGGTAGGGGTAACAAATATGCAAATGATCTTACGGAGCCCAGAGACTGGGGGTTAGGCGGCAGGCGAGGGACGGGCACTGGCACAGGCCAGCCCGGGGTCCGCGGGGGGGGCTAAGGTAGCACGCGGGCCAGCTGAGGGGCAAAGACCGACCCGCGAGAATCCACACTACGAACAACAAAATGCACGAATGAAGAAAAATAAAAAACAGCAGCAAATGATACAGGAGGTGAGGCCCGGATTGTCACGGGGGGAAACAGGGGGTCGGGTGGGAGAAGGAATAAGGGAGACAGAGATGGGTAGGGACGGGCGGGAGGCCAGGCCCGGGCGGGGCAGGGCGAGGAGGGCAGGGAAACCTAAACGGGGAGAGATGGAAAGAAAAGAGGTCACAATCTCTTTATTTTGGTCCATTGAAAAGGAGTTCTGTGGGTCTCCCTTTTATTCTTCTGTCTTCTCTCCTCCCTAGCCAACACTCCGACGGTCCTCCCCCTCGGGTTAACCTCCACCCGTTCCTCCGCCCCTCCGCGCCGGGGGGGGAAGCCAGACCCAACCCGGGCCATCACAAGCAGCCAACACCCCCCCTTCCGCGCGCGCCAGGGTTGCGATTATCCTCAGTTCTGATATCCCGGCACAGACAACACCGCAGATCTAGTCTATAAAATCGCACAACTATGACCCCTGTTCGACAACTGTTCGCACAATCCCCTCGAGGAGCCCCGGAGCACACCCTACACCAACTTCCGCGTGCAAGGGTTGACTACGACTTCCGCCGTCGACGAGGATTTGGTGCACTCTTCCCCAAAGAATAATGGTCACTCAACCAAGCGAAAGTGCCATGCAATAGGCTGGGTCGATTCGCCTCGCCGTGGAGGCGAGATGCCTCACACAAAGCGGGAAATCATTCCCATCACTACTTAAAGCCGCCCGTTCGGCACGACATAGCCGCAGACCCACTACCCGGCTCCCCCCCCATCCCCCCCACGGCCGGGGCGCGGGGAACCCGCTCACGAGTCGGGTGAGACCCGGCGGTTAAGGGAATATAAGACATAACATTTCCACTGACACAACTAGAAACACCATCCACACCATCCTATATAATGGTGGCAACCGGGAAAAGCGGAGTGCGAGAGAGGTGGGAGAGAGAACTCGAGAATATTGCATTGTAAGATTTGGCACATTATATACTTACTCATGCCAAACACGGTCAGATGATCAGTTCAGATTGATATCAAATCTCCAACATGTTGAAGTAGTAGGGGGGGGGGGACGGGCTGTGGATCACCACAATGCCCCTTAAATTCTGTCGTACATGTTGTATATAACTCTGATATAAGACAAACATTGGCTTTGACATATAAATCCCAAAGTTAGTTTCAATTGTTTGTTTTCTACAAGGAAAAAATTGATCTTGACATTTTAGTTTACAAATTTGACACAAGGTTACTTGGTGCTCAACGTTTCTAATTTGTGTGGTTAAGTAAGAAAAACTAAAGAGAAGTTTTCTTAAATTCACAAATTCATGTGATTGATGAAGTGAAAATTTGAAATGAATTGAAAATATGCTTTATAGTCATTAATTTGCTGATGGATTCAATTTGCATTGGTATTATGGTGATGAAAAACACCAATAAGCCCTTGGAAAGGTACTGTGGCAATAAAACTGACATGGTTTACACAGGAAATTGTGAGTTAGTTGGCTAATTTAAAATTGAAAAAGTACATGAGAATTGAGTATCCAAGAGCAGGGTTATAGTTGTTCTTCCCACAATGAATTTCTTCCCATAGAATTTTTGCACTCGTTCTTCACCTAAGTTTATATGACAAAAAGTCTTACAATAACGGAAAAAATCATTCCCACTCTTGCAAGTTCAGTACGCTCCTTTTGTCACTTATAAAATCAACTGTGACACAACCAGTGCCAAAAAAATGCAACAAAAATATTTGGAAAAAAAGAGCTTCCTTATGGGAAGGAAAGAACACTATACCTTCTCTTGACACTTCCCATAATCGCAGTCATGGATATATTTACCAAAATTTTAAAAACATTACTTCAATTTCAAGAGCGATATGGCACATTTTACACACCGGAGCATCCCTCAAATTTTTGTCCAAAACTTCAGGTTTTTATGCAGTTGTATCTAGAGAATAAAGGTTATGATTGTGTTAGCCATCGGGTCATGCATTGTACAGTGGATATATAAACACAGTGATAGCATTATTTTAAGTAGGGCAAACACGCCCGGCAAGCGAGAGTTTTCTCTACTACAAAAAAGAATTGCTACGCTATTACTAAAGGTCTTGATCTTTTGTACATGCAAAGAGGCATTTATGGGATTGATCTTCTGATACACTGCTAGGGACAACGAGAATATAAAGAGGAGAGATGCGAAGATAGAGGTTAATATTTTTATGTGAATATTTTAATTTATTTCTTTGAAAAATCAATGTTTTTTCCATAAAGCCAATTCAATATCCAGTGATTGTGCTCAACCAGAAACTGAAAAAAAAATCATCACAAATTCAGGGATTTTTGCATGTTTGTTCGTTAACAAGTTTAGCTACCCTAACATACCCACAAGTTATAGGTCCAAAGAAAACCTAGGAACAAATCGGGATTATTTTAGTTACTTTATTAGTTCAATTACTGTCCCGTCCGGAGACTTACTACTTGACACGTAACTGAATGGCGATAACTATCTTTGGACACGGCTGTTTTCTCCATTTTTCTATAAATTTTCCCTTGGAAAAAACCTAATTTGTGAGCATATTTTTCTACAGATTTGACTCTTCACTTTTTGTTCAGATTATTATTCCTGCAAATTTAAAACATTTGCTCTTTCGGGTTGGATCAATGATAGTAGTCTTTGTACTGTATAGCCTAATGAGTACCCAAGTTGTCTCCATGGCAGGCAGCAGGATCACACGAAAGTTCTTGGGAACTAATTTTGGCATATCACATACAGGGACACAGACCCATAAATTTTAATATGATTACTTGGCAAACCATTTTGGTGGTGAGGGAGAAACGGGCCTAGATGCGGGTCCCCTCTCTGGGAGGCTAGGACAAAAAGGATAGGAGAGAAGGACGCAGTAAGGTATTGAGGTTGGTAGTAACGCGGAACGGGGGGGGGGGCAAAGAAGTCAACGATGGCTAATATTCCAGGTTATTGGCGTACCTCAACAAAAAGGCAAAAAAGGCCCCAACCTCGGCACAATGGGATCCTAGTTACAACGGAATTGGGTGGAGTGTGGCAGAGGTTCAAGGGATGATCCAAGTAGGACAAACCAAAACTAGATATCCCGATGTCTTTCTCTTGTCAGGCAATTTCACATGCAAATATCCCCTAAAATTATGGTTAATGATTTTCATATATCCATATCATTGAGGAAATCAGGCCATTCCGTTTCTGACTTGGCCGAAATGAGAAATTGAAATACAGAGCAAAAAATCCAAACACACAAACAAATACCACCCACGAAACCAACTGGTACACAGCAGAGCAGGGATAAGATGTCTTTGGTACAGACGGCGGGCTCAGGCAAACACATTTTTTATATACTGTTATTCTCGACCGCAGTTTCGCGGATAGTTAGTTTCAGTTTCGGGTTTGAGGTGCTGGTGCTTGCATCCGGCCATATGTTCACGCATTATTCATAGTGGTATAACATTAGGCCTACACGCCTATGCACAGGGAGGCAATGCATCAGCCGGGGTTTAGTTTTGGGTTGTGTGGTTGGATTGATGATTTTCTGCCTTGTTGTTCGGCCCATTTTAACTGTTTACTGATAGTAGGAAGAAGGTTTAATATGACTCTAAATTAAATAAAATTTATTTCAGGAAAAGTAAAGTGGATTTTGAACCACCCTAACAGCAACAGTCTAACAGAAACAGCAATCAAACTTAAAGCGGAAAAAGAGAGAGGGCGGAGGAGGCGGAGGCAAAGACCCTGAAACGGTAGGACGTGGATGTAGGTTTAGGAGTAGGAGGTTGAGGAGGGCGCTCTTACGCATATTATCAAATGGTCACACCCAGACTACTTACGGCTAGGGGACACCCCTGATCACGATATTTAAATAGTTATTGGAAATTACACTTTTGCAGCGGGGGATCCCACTAACCCCCGACGGATTTTGAATCACTAATTGTCTTCCTAAATTATTTATGATATTAACTAACGATTGTATTGAATGAAGGCTTTTACCTTTTCTTTAAAAATTGATTTGCAATGTTGACCGAGGCGCCGTGATAGAATAGAACGTAGAAAAAGCAAATTAGAAAAAGAAACGTTAAAAAATGCCTATTGACGATGAAGGATAACGGGCGAGGAGAAAAAAGAGAAAAGCGAACAAACCCGAGGAGCGCTGGGGGGGGGGAGGGGGGGAGGGGGCTTGCGGGGGGGGCACGGGGGGGGGGGGGGCGGGGGGGGGGGGGGGGGTTGGGTGCGGGAGGGGGTGTATGTGGCGCGTGGGCTAGGGGTTTTTTCTTTCCAGAGACAAAAAAACCACCAACACAAAATAAAGGGGTCCCTCGGGGCGGAGTGGGGGGGCGGGGGGCGTGGTTGGGGGGGGGGGGGGGGGGGGTGGGGGGGGGGGCGGGAGCGCGGGGGGGGGGGGGTGTGGGGGGGGGCGGGTGACGGGGTGGCGGGGGGGGGGTGGGGGGGGGTAAAAAATATGGGGGGGGGGGGGGTGGAAGTTGGGGGGTGGGGGGGGGGAGGTGTGGTGGGGGGGGGGTTCGGGAGGGGTGGGGGGGGGGGGGGGGGGGGTGTGGGCGGGGGGGGGGGGAGGGCGTGGGTGGGGGGGGGGGGGGGAAGGAGGGGGGTAAGAAACAAAAACAAAAAAAAAAAAAAAAGAACAAACATAAGACAAAATAAAAAAGACTGACAAAACAACAGATTTATTTAAAAAAAAAAATAAGTAAAAAGATAGAAGAAAAGAAAAAAAACAAACATAAAAGGATAAAGCGAAATACAAAAGGAAAAAAACAGAAATAAAAAAAAAAAAAAAAAAAAAAAAAACAACAAAGTTTTTTTTAAAAAAAAAAAAACAGAAGAAAACAAAAAGAAAAAAAAAAAATAAAAAGAAACAAAAACAAATAAATAACAAAAAAACAAACACAAAAAACAAGACGCAAAAAACAAAATAATAAAAAAAAAAATAACAAACAAACAAGAAAACCCACAAAATCACAAGCACACAGAAAAAAAAAAAAAAAAACAAAAAAAAAAAAAGGCGAAATTAAAAAAAGAAACATGTTTATTTTTTTTACAAAAAACAAGAATAAAAAAAAAAAACAAAAAAAAAAAAAGAGAAAGAAACAAAGCAAAAAAAGCACCCCCACCCCCCCCCCCCCAAATATCCACCCCCCCCCCCACCCCCCCCCCCCCCCGATGTTTGACAATGACTCAAATTCCATCTCCTGCCCATTTAGCCTGTTTTTGATATATACCTGTACTGTGTCACAGTGGCGAGAACCGAAAAAGAAAAGAGATCCCCTCTACCTCACCTCCGTACTCACCCTCCTCTGCTTCTCCCTATCCATCTCTTCTCAATGGAATGATTGAAATTTTGAAAATTAGCTTTTCTCAGAATAGCTAGTTGACCACAAACAAAACAGAACATTGCTGAAATCACAAGGTATATGTTTTAACTACAGTTCCTGCAAATAAATCGTGGCCCCGCGTTGGACGCATGGTTGCAGCAACGCGGGTTAATAGGGGGTATTCACAGTCTGTAAATTGCGATGGCAAGCACGCATGTGGTGCTTGCGTTGAACGCTTTATGTCGCTGCAGTATCTAATACCCACAGGCCAGATTCTTTTGCAGAAACTGTAGCTTTATAAAAACAATGCAAGATGTTCCTATCCTTCTTACCCCCACTTGGTTATGTTTAATATAGTTTAACAAAAATGAGTAATCCTGATTGGTCCAAATCCACAGGCGTGTGTTTTTCATGGCGTGACAGAGCCAGTGCGCTTCAATGGAGATTTGTGCCCGTGATGCCCTAATGAGTCACTCAGCACCAATGAAGAAGTGAGGCCTGGTGAGGCGTTTTGTTTTTTTGCGGTTAAAACTGGTTCCCAAAACTCTGCGTTATGATCTTTCCTGTTGAGGGCACTACCCTACTGCGTGATCAGGTCTTGAGGTCCTGCCACAAATTGTTATATGCAAGGTAAGGACTTAGGGGGTTTTCCATATGCGTGACTCCCCTTTTCTGACATACTTTGCTGACACCTATGAATTCGGAAACTAAAGACCCTAAACGGAATAAAGCACACGGTTTATGTGGTTTTCTTCTGTTAAGGTTTCCGACTTCATAGGGTTGTCAGGGAAAAAGTATGTCAGGAAACGGGTTGTCACCTTATGGAAACACCAAATTAGGAGGGTACATCAGAATTTCTCTGTCAGATGATGGTCATTAAAATCACAACGTTTTTTTTTTTGTTTTGCCCCTGAGCTTGCTAAGCATGTATGTATATGTGAGGCATACAAGACAAAGTTGCGTGCAATCTTGTACTACGTGAGATTGATCACTGCACTGATGTCTTTTGTCTGCTCTTCAACCTCCACATATGCGCTAAGTTTGTCGAACTCAATGATGGGAGTAAACGTTGAAGATAACAAAGCACACGTTTTGCCCGAGTTTGAATTTTGTGTGCAAAATGGACATCATAAATGGGTGGCTGCTGTCCATATTAATAGTATTTCAATGCCCTCATATTATATTTTCAGCAAGATCGAATGTTATACTTTTAACAGGTATAACTGAAGCACTGTCCTACATCTGGAAAAGGAGAATATTGATGTTTTAACATCCTACATGAGCGTGAAAATTAAAACACCATTGTCACACAGCATTGTAACCCCATTGTTCATTTTGAAGGACACAACTATGTCCTATTCACAGTTTGGATGTCTAAAATGTACATAATAATTAATGATATAGTATACAAATATTGACTGCTATGAGGGGCATGGTTGAAACTATAGGCCCAAGGTGATCTCGAAACCATACTATGCCCCGAGGCGAAAGTATGGGCATAGTATGGTTTCGAGATCACCGAGGGCCTATAGTTTCAACCATGCTCCGAATAAAAAGCAGTCAATATTTGTTTTATATACCGAATATATAGATTCTTGTCATCTGATTGGTTAAAAGAACATTCTAAGCCAGGATGCTAACACAGGCCTATATCATCATGATCATGATCCTGTCGTTGGGGTCCACGGCCATATATAGGGAAGAAAAAATTACTTTTCCATCAAATTAAGCTTTGCAGATAGATGATTTGGATCCAAAACACACTAAGGGGAGCTATTTGAAGTTGATACTAAAGATTAAACTTGATGTTCAAGTATTTAACCCTATATTTGTTGAGGGACCCCAGCTACAGGATCGCCTGTGGTGATCCTGTAGCTGGGGTCCCTCGACAGGATTGCCATGTGTAGGCCATGGCATGGGCATGGCATGCATGCATGGTTTAACAATTTTGTGTAACTTAGGGTGAAAAACTTTTGAAGAATCAACAATCAACCTTTCTTGTGTTGAGGAAGTGATGTTGGAGTCCAAAACGGATCGCCGTAATCGACTTCTTGCCATTTTTTTGTCGGCAAGATGCGTACAATTTTCCTTGCATTTCATTGACTCGGTGATCGCAGCTCCGAATTCGGCAGTTTTACATGGCCTGCAGATGACCGCGTCATCGATGTCAAATTATAATCCTCGAATATCTTCACGGTGTACTTTACTTGCCGTTTGGTATTAGCCCTTTGAGCTGCATCTCTGATTCCTTTCAGATCTTCATCTACAAGCTCAAAGCATGATACTGATGGTCTGATGCTGCGATTCAGCCATTTCACAGTACGAGTAAACAAAATACGATCAGGGGCTGCTTATATTCATCTCTTACACCAGCTTCAATATGTACACTCATAATACGGATGAATAGTTCATACGACAGTCCTTTACGTTGGGAAGAGGTGTCCCGGGCATAGTTCATGAACTATGCCCGCTCTTCCAGGGCATAGTTCATTTTTGATTCAATTCTTGAAGCTAGTTGAATTTATGCCTCCACTTTTAACCAATCAGATGACAGGGATCTATGTATGAGGTATATAATAAATAATTAACAAAATTGTAATGTAGATATGGGTACCCAAGTCTGCTACTAGCCCGAGGTTGCTCTGGCCTTTTTCCGCTACGATAGCCCCTACTATCTCCTCTCCAATAGAGCCAGAGCGGTAGTTCGCAAAAACAACGGGCTCCACTGTAGCTCACTGTGCCACAAAGTCAAGAATTTTGGTATACTTACAGTCTTCGATGACACGAAATCCGTGCATATATGAAAACTTTGATGTCTTAGCATCCCTACTAGCTAGCTCAATTTTAAAAATACAAACGGTGCACAGCTCATGCTTACATCCGTGAAATGTTGGCCCTAAAAGGGCACGAAGTGACCGAAAAATTGAAGCTAAACACAGTCGTCTCACACTTCCATGACTTCCGGGTGTATGTTCGTAATTTATTGGTAATCAGCGAAAATAAGTGTGCCTGTGCCTATTCTAAAGAAAATAAACTGGGAACAATCCAGGGGCGACTCACTGATCTAGTGGGGCGACTGCTATGTTTAAATTGAGATTTTTAACGGTTAAGAAATCACCGTTTCAAAATAATCAGATTTTATCCATGAATGGAAAATCACTCAAGAAAACAACGTGCATATAATATAATTTAGGACTACATCAAAGGTAAAGATTTTCAATAAGTGCTGTTTTTGTACTGATTCTGAATTTTCTTATTCCGCATTGGACCAGCTGCGCACCCACCCCGGCTTTTTCAATAGACTCCCGTGCATAGCGTTGTTAGGAGGTAGGTACGGACAACGTACAACGCTACGGAACGAGCTAGTCTGCTACATACAGTTGAGGTGTTAACTCCATATGGCATTAGTCTAATCAATATTTTGGAACATGTAAGAGTGGTATATAAGTTATTGACAATGTGCTTTTCAAAATCTGCCCAAAAAGCATGCCAGGTTCACAACAAGAGAGGAAACGGTCGTGTTATTGAATAGGCCAGCAACGTAACTGATTTTTCTCACACCTCGTGCGCCATCCTTCTTGTTGCGCAACCAGCTGTGCGTCGTCGCTGTTACTGCACAAGCACACGCACCTACAAATCTGTGCGTCACACGTCATGCTATCAGTGTTGCATTTCCCCATTGTTCCATTGTCTGATCGGCCGATTTTTCTGCAATAATTGTGCGAAAACCAATCGATGGAAGAAACCATGCCTCTCAAAAGATTCCTGCATTCCTAATGCACAAAAAGTCTCCTGACCCCTGTTAATTTTGCTTAAGAAAAGAGATATTTGAGTCCGAGTGATAGCATGTGGCATCAGTTGTTATTGTTGTTTTTCACTCGCTAAGTGTGACGAACGTAAAATACCGCGTGTCTCATGAATATGCATGAGGACTTTCCAAATACGACGATACTTAAACCAAATATGGTGGTGCCCAAAACTATGATAATGAAGTGCGTATGCTCATTTTAATACTTTTGTGCACCTCAATTTTGATTATGCCGTTTCGGGAGAATATGCGGGTCTCGGTTATATTTTAGGTCCATGTGTCCCTGCCATCAGCTACCGTTACTAAAAATTGAGGATTTCTTTTGGCAATTCATATGATGTAATAAGTAGTAACATGTTTGCTAACCCTTGTGAGGTGGTATTCCTAATATTTCTCTTGTGCTATTGTTTGCAATTTCAGCCAGAGTATCATCAATCGATGTGTCCCGGAGGATTTGGAAAAATTAATTCGCGAATCCATTG
>JAMKCH010023903.1:0-18946 GCA_023653785.1 Ophioderma brevispina
TTCAGATTGCAACCAAAATGAGTCAAAATAACGTCAAATTTGCTTGAAATGCATATTTTTTCTTGGATTTCCCCCCCTCCCTCTGGACACCTAATGTTGAAAAAGATGGTTTGTGCAACCGTTTGTGGTCAAAAACTTTGGTGGCAGGGGTTTTTTTAGCTAAAAAACATTAAGAAAATAAAGATTTTATTAGTTCTTAAGCAAAACAAACAAATTTTAAAATCATGAGCAATACTATCAATCTCTGAAATTTATATTAGAGATTTCTGTTTAAACAAATATATTAAAGGTCCGAATATTAGCCCCCAAATCACCTTTTTTCCTAAAAAAAACCAATCCTTTTTATCACATGTCAGTGCAACGAGTTTACCCGAATCCTTTTGCAATGTAATAAAACCTCTATCATAACAAAAGGATACCATAAAAATGAAATTGTAATATTTACTTATAAATTACAAAAAATATTCACTTAATTTGCAGCCCAAAATCATTTTTTGGCCTAGAAATCATCCCCTGCCACCAATATTTCAACCGACAAACCATCATTTCTAAATCTCATATATTTATCCTTAAATAAAGTGGTTGTGTTTTGTTTACGAGGGAGGGGTAACTCGAAAACTTAAGCACTTTTCAAAGCTTGGCCACCTGTTATTAGTTCATATAAACTCCTGCAACTAACTGCTGGTGGTGCTAATTCTTCAGTTACAAAAAATTACTGGAAAAACATGAGGCTGGCCAATCATTTAGTACTGTGGCAGCAAGATCTGATCTTAACTAGATACATGTACACGGTTTCTTAGGCAATATTTTTCCTTCTGCCTACCAATTCAATTTTTATATTTATGTGCATGGTTTTTAAATTTGTCCAATGCTCTGTAGTTTTGGATGGAAAACATACCATGCAGATTTGACGATTTGTGGTTCTTGTCCTCCCCCATTATCGGGCCCTCTACTTGTAACAGCACCACACTTAACTTGAGAAATTTCCTGATTCAAGTAGTGGCTCGCTTTTTATTATTATCAATTCAATACAAGTTCCAATACTTTTACATTGGAAAAAACGAAGAAAGATAACACAAGCGAGATTACGATAACATGCTCCTGATGACTTATTGAGTAAATGGTAGAATTGGAACACTCTTTCTTCTACGAATGGCCTCATGATTAAATAAATATGGATTGTTTTTGTCATTGTGGTTATCCAGTACAGGTCATGAAGCACATTATAAGAAACTTGTTTTGGTCATGGTTTTCAGTTTTGGATGTTATTGTTTATGTTTAACAAACCATTTGCAGCAAATTGCTTGGGAATTGACCCCATACAATTATTTTATGGTCAAATTCGCCCTGGTGATAAAAATAATGTGGCTACTGAAGTATTTTATCCAATATATTACAGTGTTTTTCACTTACACGCATGCTCTAAAATTTGCTCCTATAACACAGCTGTTGGAAGTCTCATTAAATTATGGCAAAACCAAAATAAAACAAAAAATATCAAATTTTGACAACTAATTTGGATTAAATTACTACTACTTACTTCATCTTGTGTAAAATTTTACTAAATCTTATTGGCAGGCAACCTATGTTTTTCCTAAAAATCTAGTTTCTCTATGGAGAATGGACATATGAGAGTCCCGTCTATACATACAAACATACTTTGTAGCCTATATGGCAAGATTCCCGCAAATGGATTTTTTTCTATCTTGGAGAGTTAATAGTTCTTGCATGTCGGCACTTATATTAGTTGTCAACTTGGGTCGCCTGCTGAAAATTGCTCCTAAAATAAAAGAGACAATTTGCCAGGGCAAACCGATGTTATTAGAAACTCCATAAAAGGCATTGTTTTTCTATGGCTTGTCCTAACCTTATAAAGAGAATGCTATTTGGAATCTATACTTTTATGATTTTCTATGATATTTACAAGATAATACGTAAAACTTTTTCAAAACATATAGGCTTTATATGACTCCACCTTAATTTGGTGACTGAACTTAAATTCGCAAACAACAATTGATTGCTATCTACTCATGTCATTTCCTTTCTGCTGCAACTTTTAATCCTGGGGTGGGTTGGATCAAGTTGTCATACTTCAGGTTATACAACAACTACAGGCTGCCGTAAGGATCCCAAAATCTTTGGGTGACACCTCTTTTCCTGCATGGGCATCTGGAAAAGTGCTTAAAAGTCCCTGAAAATGCACTAGTAATTAGTTGTGCCGAATTTCCATGATTGACATGGTAGACTGGTATGTTTTCTCAAACTAAGTGGCATTTGGACAGTGAATTTGAGACAATTTACTTTTTACACTCCGCGCGCTCATTTCACATCGATTTGCAAATTACTACTTTGCGACTCGAGAGAATCTTGTGGGTTGCCGGTCTGACTCGGGCAGTTTGGTGATTCGTAAGCTAAAAAAATTTCTGGTCATCATAATGTTCAAAATTTGTTATTTGGTGATTTAGCTTATACTTTGGTGTATATTATTGTATTTTCCCCCCCCCCCTTCCCCCCTGGGGTGAGAAGTTTAAATGTGGAAATGAAACATGCTCAGTTGCCATTTTTCCCATAGACTACTGGTGTATACTAAGTGAGTAGTGTGTAACCTATAACAAACTCGGTTCAGTCGATCACCACAAATGAGGTATCAAGATCGCGTAAATAACACTGCTTCCAATTAATATCCCAGTATATAATTGGTACATTAACGATATGATCTTATCTGTTGTTTAAGCCGTTGCATCAAAGAAGCCAACACATCTCCAGAGATCATTCCGTGAGAAACTCTAGAGTGCTATTGATCAGCTTATAAATGATAAGCTAATTAAATTTATTGATTAACTTAAGATGAAATTGTGTTGTTCAGGACACTTTGCAATTAATGATGGATGTGTGTCCCAATTAAACGCACCTGGTTGTCTGCCATATGAATCCGACAATCAATACATCTATCATATGCCTAAAACTGAGAGGAGTCCCCTTGCTACTACCTGCATGTAACATGTCTATATATTTTAGTTATAAATATATTTTTACAACCTAATGTAGGATTATCGGCTACGGCTTCGTGCCCAGATCCTGTTGAAATTTTCATGAAATGTTGGTATTGGTGAAAGAAACGTGTGCCAAATTTTAAATTTTTCCAAAAAGGCATTTTCGAGATATGTCACGTAATGCGTTTTCAAATTCCCATAGACTTTGTACAGGGGCTGATTTTGGCAGTATAGAAAATGACCAAAATGGGCCAATTTTGTGAAAAACTACACATTTTATTTCAATTATTTCTCAAGTAATTGATGAGTTATAAGATTGGTGTTTGTTTTTAATGGTTAAAGAAATATCAAAAATCCATACAATTTTTTATTTTTCTGTGTGTCATCAAAACAAAGAACTGGTGGTCGCAACAACACTTTTTTTGTTGAAGTATTTCTAGAAATACTGAAGTATCCACTTTTCATAATTTTTCCTAGAAGAAACTACAACTCACTTGGTGATGAATAAGGTGTCATATGAAAGGAAATCAAATTTAGAAAATTCTCATGTTAGATTTTGCAGATTGAGTGTTTCTATTTGAAATAATAGGTGTTTTTAATTTTCCCTAAATTATTTTTCCCTAAAATATTTTTTTCTAAAGAATTAAACACTTGATTAAAAAAGCCAACGTGAGATTTTGGGCATTTTGTTTATACACATATCCCTAAAATTTCAGCTTAAAAGCACCTTCCATTTAGGCTGGGAACAATTATTTATTGTAAAAATTAGGGAATTTTTAAAAAAAATAAATAAAAACACTAAAACATATCATGCAGTCTTGAAACTGCAAAAAAAAATTGTGGAGGAGAGTTCAATCTAACATTAGTAAAGTTTGTACTAAATTGATTCAGTGGTTTTGATTTATGGTCAATTTTTAGGTAAGGACCATTTTATTCGATTTGATCCTACCTTAAACATTACTCTTACCAAGGCTGCTTTGTAATAGGTTCATGGGGGGGGGGGGTACCCCCCCTTGAGAATTGTTGATAAAGCCGGATCCGTGATGCTTTGTGGTTTTGATACCAGTAAATAGCTGTGGTCCTTCTCTTCAAGCTTGATACCAAAATAAGTACTAACATTCCTAGTATGGGATGTAATGAAACTTGTGAGTCAGCAGAATTGGCATTTTCCATACAATAGACAAAATCCATTATCTGCACTAACAAGGTAGGAATATTATTGGATTTTTCATTGATCTTTTAGTGTATTCAGCTCTAAATTATGGCAGTTGACTAGGGTACTAGTTTAGAGCGTACTGTTGCACATTATCTTATAAAATATTCTTGGGTGGGAACCACATCCCCCCCCCACCCTTTGGACTTTTGATGGCATTACCATAATACTGGGGAAGGTGAACCGTAGCATGTTTTCACTATAAATGAACTCCGAGGATGAGGAATGATACCCGGAAGGATCTTCAAAGCTTTTGCATAATAAATAATCAATCCTCGTGTGAGTGAAAAGAGGTCAGGCATGGTGGTCTGTATAAGGTATATAAATAATATACTATATTATAAATATTACACATAGACCTTTTAGGTACCAAAATGATTCGTTTAGATACGTCATACCACCAACATCCTGTCCAATCTTAGCCTTGGTGGCCCTTTTGGGGGGGACTTCTGCACCTTCGTCCTCTTTCCACCCCTTGGCTTTTTCTGGGCTTTTTAGTATGGCGTCTGTTGCCACCTCTCGACATGCCATGTGGTGCCAGACAACTGCTATTGCAATTTGTTCCAGCTTTAGCTCGAATTTAAGATATTGTTCTCTAGCCTCTATAAGTGCAATAGCTGCATAGAATAATAACAGGAAGAAGGGAATCGCGTGTATTGTGGAATATAGCCCAAGGACAGTAACCGATTTATCTCACATACACCAAGCCATGGTGTTGCCTAACAAGAATCACGCGTCGTCACTGTTGTGCACAAGGGGGGCCCACGCATACATAAATCTGAGTCACGTGTAGTATCAGTGTTGCATTTTCCCAGTGTTCCATTGTCTGATTGGCCCCGATGTTCTGCAATAATTATGTTTCGAAAACCCATTTGATTGATGAAAACCATGCCTCTAAAAAGATTCCTCGCATCCCTAAGGCACAAAAAGGTCTTGTGGAACTGTTAATTTTGCTTAGGAAAGAGATATTGAGTCGAGTGATAGATGTGGAAGCAGTTGTGTTGTTTGTTTTCACTCGCTAAATACGAGAACGCTACAATACACTGTCTCATAAATAATGCATAAGGACTTTCCAAATACAAACAATACAAAAACCAAATATGATAGTGCCCAAAACTATGGATTCATGCAGCCTAATGCACAAAACGTCTCTTGATGACTTGTTAAGTTTGCTTAGGAAAGAGATATTTGAGTACGAGTGAGTGATAGCATGAGGCATCAGTTGTTGTTGTTGTTTTTCACTCGCAAATACGAGAGGGAACGTAAAATATTCACATGTCTCATAAATATGAATAAGGACTTTCCAAATAACAACAAGACATAAACCAAATATGATAGTGCCCAAAACTATTGATAAGGGACCTCGATTTTGGTTACGCCGTGTGTGGAGAATCCACTTGTCTACCTTAATTGTTAAGTGGGAATAGTGCCTGTCAAATTTCAATCAAACAAACTATTACAACAGTAGGTGACGTGTCACCTAAAGAAACATTTTCAAGAGCCACTGACTCCAGGAAGATTAAAGTGAGAGTTATCCTAATACAAGGCAGCACACAGATATATCATTATGGCAGCTATTGCACTTACCACCTTCTTGCTACTCAATGACAAGTATTTAACTAGTCTTAACTAAGACTACTTTGGCTGCATTTTAATTCCTGCAAATACTTCTCCTGTATTTGATTAACACTTCAAAAGTAAACGTACCATAACATAATTCTATTAGTTCAAGTACTTCATTTGTGCTAGTTTTCATGTTTATGTAAGATAAATACCAAGCTGAAATGTAGTAAAATTGCCCAAAATCACAGAATGTCAAATTGGCCACTTGACTTGATTATGTCGGGACCGCTTCAGTGTTGGAACAGCCGTCCGCACCCTATGTATGGTCTTATATTGTTATTTCAAGACAAGTTAAACAGGGCGACGATAAGAAAACCTTGGATTTTTCTTAATGGTATAGGAGGAAACCACAAATGCAAAACACATTACTGAATTGTAATTCGCTAACAAGAAAAGCATTTTAATCTGTTTTTATGTTGGAAAGGATGTGGGCTTTTCAGTGGTTTAAATTATGTTTTATTATGTATTGAAAATGCTATGAAAATTCTGAAAAAAATTTGCATCTTGTCTATAAGATCAAAATGAACAAAAAAAAAATAATGTGGGGGGGGGGCCACTCAATATGAATGGATATGGTGTTGTACGGCTGCGCTTCCAAACAGGGGCATTCAGTGGACAGAGGACTGGAAAAAAAATAGGGTCTTGGGTGAGAGACCAGCCAAAATTGCCACAAAATAGGGTTTTCTCGTGACAAATTTGCAAAATTGTGCAAAAAAATGGGCGGTCTTTGGGTGCGATTTTGCAAAATTTTCTAAAAAATATAGGTCTTTGGGTGAAACATTTTCAAATTTTCACCTCAAGTAGGGGTCTTTGGGTGAGTTGTGGGTCACATTTTGCAAAAATATGGGTTTTGGTGAAAATTTGCAAGCCCATATGGGGTCTTTGGGTGACAACGATGTTAAAAAGGAGGGTGCGGGGGCGGAACAGACCACCACACCAACACAAACATCTTAAATACATCTACACGTCACTTCCACGATAGGACCCCCATTCCCCCCCCCCGGGTACTAAACACTTTTAATGATACCAATTATAATAGATTGCCCAGATTTTGCCAATTGTTGGTGTATAGTGCTTCCAGAAAAACCATGTCAGATGAAATGGCACAAACTGGCAGACAGAAAATCTGTGCTAAATTAGACTCCAATAGAAAGTACCTGATTTAGGGTATCCTTAAGACATTTTTTCGAAAGCCAAGTTTAAGAAATACAACTTAGAAATTATATTTTGTGTGAGCATATGCATTCGAGTGAGGGAACTGGTTGTGTATGTGTGTGCATGCATATTTAATCTATTCATGAACATTGATATTCAAAACTTCAAATTTTTCCCAGAAAATTTGGATTGTTTTACAATTTATTATTATTTTAATAAGCATATAGAGGTGCTGTTATTTCAGCAAAAACAAATCCATGCCCCCCCCAAAAAAAATACTTCAAAAATGTACCCCAGAAAAGATAAAAATCACTTTTGGGGATATTTTTTGCATTAATTACTATTAGGCTGATTTTTAATAATCTCCCCCCCTTTTTTTTAAAAAGAAACACCCCAAGGTACAACAGTGATTTTCATTGTACTTTTTGGCAGATTTTTTCACAATCTGCCTGCCCTCCCCATCCCCCAATAAATCAAAGCTATGGGTCTGAATAGACAGGTCGTAGGTGGATTTTTTAACAGAGTATGAAACAGTCATAGTGGAAATTATATCCCTTATGAATATATTCATGTTCATTGATTGGTTAAAAGTGCGTCACATGACCACAAATAGTTTAACTATTTGCGAGAAAGAGAGCGAAAGAGAGATCACAGGGAAATAGACGCCTATTTTCCCTAGGGAAATAGGCGCCTATTTCCCTCTAGCCTCGATACCCGTGTTATCAGTTCCTTTATCGGTTCTTTCGCTGTGGTCAATACGACTAGCTGCGACTGTTGACGTTATGCATGAGAGTGCACAGACTCTTACTTGTATTTCTCAACGTATGTGTACGTTCGTATTAGTTATTGCTCTAAAAGGAACTTTGACGCATTGTTGAGGCTATTTCGTCGACAACATGGCAGCGTCCAGTTGCAATAACACCGGTGGGAAACCTTCTGCACGGATAGTGAGAATACAACAAAAATAATTACGTATGTTCTGTCAGTGTTCGAGGAGTTGTGTAAATAACACCGGTGATTCCCGCGGTGATTTTTATTTTAATGCCATGGAATGGACAACGCTGAATATGATCTCAGCGCTGCATCACTGCATGACTGTGCACGGAAACAGAAAGGTGAGCTTACATCATGCTATAATATGCAGTAAATTCCGGGAATAAATTCGGTACAGACTTCAGCATCATTATTTACCGAAAAAGGTGTTGATATCATAAGTGGGGCGGACTTTCCTCTGCCTAAAAGGCAGTCAATGCTCAAGCTCTTGCCTAGCCTAGCCTAGCCCAGCCTAGCCTAGCCTACATTACAGGCAAGGTCTATTTTTTTGTTAAGTAGACCTCAGGCTCAGTTTCACTTTTAACCAATCAATGAACACAAAATATATTCATGAAGGATATAAAACAAATATTTAATGATCTTATTCGGGATCTTTGTGGAATCTATTGGTCCCCTCGGTGAACTGGAGGGCGTGGGGTACTACGCCCTCCAGTTCACCTCGGGGGGCCAATAGATTCCACAAGATCCCTCATGATCATTAAATATTTGTATAATAACTTGTTATTAACAAGATTAACATATTCTAGAGGTCCAGTTTGTGATTGTACTACGCCATTTGCATGGGTTCATTTCAATTCATTTGAATATTTTTGAATGCTGGACTCCCTCTTTAAGAACCCACCTACAATAAATCAAACAAAAGTTTTTGATTTAGCAACCTAAATTAGACACTCCTGTGGGCGAGTTAATAATGGAAATACATTGCTTCCAATGTGCATAATTTGGTCGTAGTGATTAGCAAATTTGTGATATTTGCCGAGCACTTGAAAAAGTCAATACATTATACATGTAGAAAGAAGGCTATTGTTTACAAAATGGTGTTATGAAATTAGTGATAAATTTAGCTCACATTGAAAGTATAATTATTAAAAAGCACTTTAAAGACACTATCAGTGATTTTCCCGAAAGATAAAAAAATATTTGAAATTTTCAGAAATAGCTTATAATTAAAGGACAAGTCTGTAGAATTCTCATAAGTTACTTTTTGCAACTGAAAACTTAACAGAAAAGGAAGAAAACAGCAGTGCTCAAAGATATGAAACTCCATTCAATTGCGTGTTGTAGTAAGTGTCCGTATGGACAGTAAGGACTAAAATGTAGGATTTTGTCCTTATTAGGCTGCTTTCAGCCTTAGCACTTGTAGGATATGTTAGAATACCTATATGTGTTACAGAAATGCAAAAAATCTTTTGTTTGATAATTTTTTCGATTTTCTGATTTAGCAAATCACTGATATTGCCTTTAAGTGCATATGTTAATTTTTTTTTTCAAATCCATTTTATATTAAATCTGCTTCAAGATCGACAAACATTAAAAAACTCACAACCAGATGTTTGTTCCAGCCATCCTTGCTTTAACAAAAATTGAAGTGGAAGGGGGAAAATACTAGGTGTCTTTAATTCTGCTGTACATCTTCATCTTTTCATCTCGACTACAAAATAAATCTCTCGTCTGTTGCCCTAGAGATGATGCGGGCAGGTGAGATATTGTCCGACCATAGGGACAGCTCGGAATCAATGCACCGTGCTTCATTCTTTTCTCTCGCGGCACATGGAGGAGGGAGTTAAATCACAGGGTTTTATACTCTGCAAGTTCCAATCACTTCGACTGTAAGAAAGAAAGGAACGGTGATGTTAGAAATCCTGTGGTGAGGACGTCACCTGCCTCGAGGGCGCTTTCTTGTTTGTTGATTCAGTCAATTTTGAGGGTTTGGGGGTATAATGGCAAGTGTGTGGAAAATTGCAAGCAATTTGATTAAAACTAGATTTTTTTCCCTCTCGCAAACAGCACACATAATTCCAAAACAATTCAGTTAAATTTAAGCTCTGTCGCTAGCTTTGTTTGCTTAAAAAGGTATATATCATCGTGGGAGTGCGACAAGGTTGTAAGTGCCATTTGTCAGAAATTCCCATCAAACATACTCTATTTATGCCAAGTCTTTGGTCAGTGGCTCTTGAAATGGTTCTATTCGCCTGAAGAATCATTTCAAGAGCCACTGACTCAAAAAAAGACAAATTGAGTTATCCTAATACATGGCAGCACACAGATGTATCACATGGCAGCTATTGCACTTACAACCTTGTTGGACTCGCATGACAATATCTGATTAATTGCGACAATAGATATCACCAATTTTACTGTCTTAAAATTTCATCAAGTATTTATCATTAACTGAATCTAGAATAACCTGTGTAGAACATTTCAAATGCAGCATATTAAATGTGT
This sequence comes from Ophioderma brevispina, assembly GCA_023653785.1. NCBI lineage: Eukaryota > Metazoa > Echinodermata > Ophiuroidea > Amphilepidida > Ophiodermatidae > Ophioderma > Ophioderma brevispina. Next base: position 10,264 of record JAMKCH010023903.1, read on the forward strand.
ACGGCTAGTACTTGTAGCACTGTACATCTTGGATTGTATAAGCCCACTGCAGCTTGATCAACTTATGTATGTGAATACAGGCTATGATAAGAAACAAAGAGAGCGAACAGTGTAGGGTTAGAAAAACATGGACCCTGAAAACAGATCGCTAGCACAGATACAACGCGTTAAGTGGATGCTAGCTCGGCAACCATATTATTCAATTGCCAGACGATATTTGCCTTGTCGACTAAATTATTCAATTTGGAGATGATATTGTTTCTCCCACTGAATGTTAACATTCACAGGCCCAAAGATGAAGCCTTTATTACAATGATAATCTGCAAGTGGTGGGTAATATTACTGTGTGTTCAATTAATTTACAGACTCATTTAAAGGTGTGTGTTACGATCGTCTTTGGGACCCCCGGATTTACCCAGAAGTAGTATTGATTTTGATATCAGATAAGGCCGTATTTTTCTCTTTGTCATCCTGAAATTTGAGCCCTCAAATCCATTTCATTCCCAAAATATAAACAAAAATTGATGTTTTAATGGTTAACCATCAATGTTAGCACAGTATTGAATAGGGCTCTGCAATATGCGTTATTGCTTCTACCATCAAAACCGCAAGTTTGTTTCCCACAGTACTTGATGGGGCATATGTGTTAGTGCCAGGCTCTCATATCAAGTAGAAAACACAATAGACATAAATCGGAACAAGCACCTTAAAAAAATTACCAAGCTGTGTGTTTAGCATTGGTAGGTAATCATTTTGGTGCAATTTCTTTGTTTCCGACGCACTTCAAAATACTACTAGTGCCAAATTGTTCCGGATGCACTTCAAAATACTGCTAGTGCCGCTGACCCAAGCTTCATATGTGGTGTACACAATTTGTGGTCGGTGCTCATCTTGTGGTCAGTTTGGTTATTTTGGCCAAAATCTAAGAAATTCTCACTACAAATAACATGTACTGATCATGTCACTCATGCACATGCATCCCCTATGATAGATTTTTTTATCAGTGATCAGCAAGTGGTCATTTTGCCCCAAATTCCATGAAAATCTTTGAAATTATTCTCCTACAAATAAATGGCTCTTTTCACAACCCTCATGCATATGCATCACCCATGATCGGTGCATTTTGGATGTACAAAGGTTTTTTTCCGGTAAAATGCAGTGTGTTCAATAGAAACATGATTATAAGAGAACATCTGTTACAAAAGGAAAAAAAATAATTCCTCCTCATCAAAACTTGAAGATGAAGCCTCTTCCCACACAATTCAAATGGAAGAAAATAGTATTTTGTCTTTACCTAATTATTCAACTCTTATTAGACTATTTAAATTGCAATTTGTCTATATCCCAAGCTAAATTGTTTGCACATAAGCTGAATTTGAATTGAATTATCTCCAAGCTATTTGTATAGAAAAAGGGTGACACTCTATTGGTGTATTTTTACGCTAGTTTTCAATTGTATTATCAATATTATTTGACTTACTAGTCTTATTGTAAAGAGTTGTATGAGAACCATGTTTTGTGCAGGAGCTTCCCTGTGTCATCTTGCAACAGTCCATTTTGTGTTAAAGGGGCATTTCGTGATCCACAGCTTCGTCCCCCAACCTACCTAAAAAGATCCGTCTGACGTCTCCAGCTTGATGGCAGGCGGGGACGTTTGGCGCTACATGGGGAACAGCATCTCGGCTGTGGCTGTTAGATAGATAGACCTAAAAAGTGTGCCTAATCTTACATGCAAATTCGATCTGCTCTTGAAGAAATTCGTCAATTTGAATTTTCTCTCCGTAAACGGACAGAAATTACAACACAGTGGCTTATGAGTTAGCATGATACAAACATTTGTGCATAATGTTCATCAAAACACACAGTCAGAATCACCTGAAATTTTGGAAATAACCTTTTCTCGGGGATATCTAGTGAAGTATAAACTAAAAATGGGGTGCTATGCTGTTCAGGAAATATACCTTTGGTGGTCTATGGTGAATTATGGTGATAGTGAATTAACTGCTTTCATTGAAACTCATCTCAAGAACCAACAGTATATATCTATTATATTTTGGTATCAGTTTCCTGTCACTTGTATTTATCGATTAAAATCAGTCGCATTGCCCCCCCCAAAAAAAAATCCACAAAAAGGGGAAAAGTTCCACTTCTGCTGATTTTTGTGTCACCTGCCCTAAGGCAGCAAGACACATAGGGATCACTTTGTCCACTGTTGTTGTTGATGTCTGTTGTTGTTGATGTCTGTTGTGAAAAAGGGTTAAGATAGAAAGATCCTAATCAAAAATGTGTTTTCCTTAAAGAAATCAATTTTCTGTTTTGTCCAGTTTTTAGTAATTTCAACCATGAAAAATCAAAAAATGCTAATTACCATATTTTAATGTTTGTTTCCTTAGCAACGCGTTTAGACCTTAGTTACGGATATTTCGCAAAAACTTACAGAAATAAAAAAAAATGGAACACTTTGTTCTATACAGGGAATCAGGCAAATACAACCTCTTTTGCATAGGGTTAAGGAAAGAAATGTAATGGCTGCAAGAACACTGGTGATGTTAATTGACCAGTAAGTATCCGAAAACCTATTTTTGCCTATTTCTCAGTTTCTATTTTTGGACCAAAGTGTCATTTTTGATGCACAATATCTCCAGTTTTGTTTCATCAAATAAAATGCCATTTGCCAGAGTTGTTCATTAGATAATACTGCTTGTACTGACGTTTTTTATTTTTTAAAGTCTACACCGATTTGGAGTTATTAGCATTAAACATATTAATGAGCTGTGAAATTCATGTAATTTTCATATTTTTGAATATTAAAACCTTTTCATAATTAGAAAAAATAAAATCGTCAGTACAAGGCAAATTGTGTAATTATCATAAATACCAAGTTTTATGTTGATAGGTGGTACACTTTGGTCAGGAGAATGCATCAAAATTTCTTCAAATGGCAACCATTGGCGGCCATATTGGATCTCTCATTTGCCTAATTTATTCAGAAAGTGTCGGATTGCACATAATTCCACATATACTTTAATATTATGTATGAAAAGACATGAAAAATGTTTAAATTAAGACTTTAGTTTGATTAGGATCTTTCTACCTTAACATTTGCCTGCAATATCCTCATACTTTGATGGATTTAAACCAAACTTGGGTCACAGTGCAACATGGCAGCCCCCACTTGTTTATGAGTCAAAGGTCACATGTCAAGGTGTCAAAGGTCATGTGAGGTCCGAGTTTGTAAAATAGGCTGAAAATGTAAATTGACCCATTTGAAAAGTTGAAGTTCATTGGAACCAAACATGAATCATAGTGCAACATGGGAATCCCTCATTTGTTATGAGTCAAAGGTCACATATCAAGGTCAAGGTCCATGTAGGCCTATCATTCACTAACCGCGATGCATGCGACACAATTGGTCCGAGTACCGATGGTATTTTGTTTTTTTGGATAAAATGTCCCAAAGAGACATTTTGACAAGAAAGTGCTTTTTTGTGATGAGGATATTTAAAAAGCCAACAGGACTGTATGGGGATGGGGGTTTAGGTCAACTTTACCAACCAAGTCCACTTTTGGGTCCAGTCCCCCACATCCTCCCCCCCCCCCCCCCCCCACACACACACACCAAGATTTTTTTTTAATTCTTTTATATACAACAAAGACAACTTCCTTCAATCAATTTTGGAAAAAACCATAATTTTTGTAGTTTTTTATTCAACACAATGTACTAATGTGTAAAACACAGCAGGCAACAACTACATTGCAGTAATCCTGAATGCATGAAGGCAGCTACAGACACAAGTCCCTTGTATAATGTATGACAATCTTCAATAATGCAATGCATTCTAAGAGGATATTATTTAATTTGCATTGTCCAATAATTATTCCACGTTTGAGATTTGATTATAAAGGTATATATTTGAACTAAAATAACAGTTATGTATCCTTGAAACTTGAACGTGAAATATATCAAGGATCTAGTTAAAACTCAGGAAATTAAAATTCTAGTTTAGATCCAAGCAGAGGGTGTTTGAATCAATCCCACAATGCATGGCAGTGTGCCTATTACGGTCCTGTACAAAACTTATGTCAGTACTAGGGATAAAAAGTGTTCCAAAAGTTTAAGAACTTAAGGACATGTCATAATCATGCAAAAATTCCCTAAGTACTAATGCTTTGTGGGCAAAAAATGAGCATTAGAAGTCAGGATTTTATTGTGTAAGAATAGGATTTTTGGTGGGATCACCTGACTTATTGGAAGTGAGTGAAAATTTCCCAAAACTGATGTATTGTGGGATTGACTTCAATACACCCTCTGGATCGAAAACTGAGGATGTTCTCACTCAACATGTCCAAAATATGTTGACTTCAATTAGTTTTGTTCCATGTGGTGACGAGATTAGAAAATGTTTACAAAGAAGTTATGAATATGATACTTTAGCCAGCGTGAATTCTGTGAGGAAATGAATTTAAGAGTTGAGGGAGAACTGCATATCAAAATATCTTGATCATTTTTAGAAGTCTGATCACTCTGGAGAATTTTGAGTTGATTTCTTCACCAGAATGGAATAACATTTTGATTTTAAAAACAAACTACACAATGTGATTACAGAATACAGATTAGCTTGAATCAATTGTTCAAAATTGACTATAAAAAACAAACAACAAACAAAAAAACAAACAACAAAACAAACAAACGACAACTACCCGACCGGACCCGAGCCAACAACCAAACGGGAGGGTTATTGTAACCAAGAGCACACAACTTTAATATCCCCGTGATACCTGCTGCCTAAATCAAGATATGGTGAGCAGCAATTTATTTTCTTTGAGATGCTTGAAAAATCAAAAAAAGAAATTATACACCTCGTGAATATGCATGAACATAATCATGACCATTTCATTGGCTGATTCCTAGGTATGTGAGCCTATTTCCCTAGGAAGTGAACTGTTCCCTAAACCTCGCTCCCCAGAATCACAGTGAGGTGTAATAAAACAAATACTACATGGGTTTATATCGGGAAATAGGGCACACTATTTTCCCTTGGTACTGGCTACGGGCCTACACCCTCACCCTTAGGTTTGGGTGAAGGCCCATAGCCAGTACCCGGGAAAATAGTTGTTGCCCTATTTCCCGATATAAACCATGAGTATTTGTATTTAAAATTGTGTACCTTGACAAAACTCAATGCCCCCCTTATATGAGGGTTTTAGCAGCATCGGCTATAGTCATGTGGACAAATTCCCATTTCACCCTATTCTGTAGCAACATTGTTGTGAGGATAATGGAGCTTAATTTTCTCCATGTTCATCGGCTTTAGGTCCAATATAAATGATCCATCAATGGGTAGAATACTTGAGCAATTCTGTCAAAAAGTAGCCCTAGTAGTTCATTTACCATAGGCCAATACGTTACCAAAATTTTTAAAGGGGTTATTGTGAGACATGATAAATGGTAGAGGATAAAAATTGGTCATGATTTGGCAATCCCGATGACAAAATTAAGTGATATCTGAATAGGAGTTAAAAACCTTTCAACATGTGGCTACATCCTCATTCCTATTTTGTTCAGAAGTAGAATTTTCCTGACTTCTGTATTTTGTTTGTTCATGGGGTGTTGTTTTTAAAATTGGGTAAAAACATTCACATACGATACGACAAAAATCTTGTCACAAAGTTAGCGAAGCGTAGGATTGAAAATGGTTTTATCACACTTCCTTCCGAAAATTTGTGGCCACCTTTGATATTCCTAACTTGAGTTTTACCACAAATCCCATTGGGAACCACCAAATTAGAACACAAACATGCAGTATTAGTATTGATTTTGTAAGGGGATATTTGGAACATACAATTTGATGAAATGATTGGATTCTCACACAATTATTGCAAGTCTTCACAGTCAAATTTGTTTCAAATGTCAGACCTTATTATTAGCAGATTGCAAACTGCTACACATCCGTGTTATGGTATCCAACCTTGGAAATACCAAGTGTAAACTTCCACAATATTAATTCAGATTTATCTTGTAGGCATGTGGTTGATTTCAAATAATTTCAAAGTTTTTGTTTAGAGAATATACTAAAAATGTGATCAGGAATGCCACATATGGTACAGGTTTTTCAAATGTTGTAAGCAGAATTCCAAAACTATTGCATGTTGCAATCATTGTTGCTTAAAGCACAGCGAGGACCACGTACGTACAAAATCCCAATAGAGTAAAAAGAAAAAAAACAGAAAATTCACACAATGTATGGTGCACGCACACACAACATCACAACCCACAGCCACACCACCCACACACACCACACACACACCCACACACCCCACACACCACCCACACACACACACACACACCTCACCAACACACCCCCACACACACGAACACACCCTCAACACCCTACACACATGACGCATGAACATACAATGCACACGCACAACACACACATGCACACGGCACATATGAAGAGGTATATGTATATGGATGTATGGGATGTAATTGTAAGTCGCAATGTTCATAGTGTGTGGTGTGTGTGCACCATGCATATATAGGTGTGTGGAGGAGCACATGTATGTGTAAATTTTTTAGAAGTTCCATCCTGTTTGAAGCAAATTTGGGAACTATGGAAACAGCAGTGTCCACTTTTCACCTCTTAACCTAGCCTAACCCGCAGTGTCTCTTCGGATTTCCTGGAACCCATTTCTACAGTAGGGTCTATGACCAGGTAAGGCTATCATAAAATATGGAACAATGTGGGGAACCTTTTGCAAGCAGAATATTGCTAATGGCCAATAAAATTTGTTACTAAATGTAACCAGTTTTGCACATACCAGGAGGTCCAGAGGAGAAATTAAAGGTGCAACGAGAGTTTGAGGCACTCCGAATATGTGTCAAAGACGTAATTTCATATAGAGTGAGACACTCACCCCATAGATTTCTTACCCCCTGATTTCGAATACAGAAATGCTAAGAGAGAGAAAAAGGGTGATTTGATTGTTTAGATTTCAATATAAAACATAGGTGAATTTCGTATTTGCTACATATACGAAATTAGAAATTTACAAAATTTTGGTATCAAGGGAAACATATCTCAGCTTAATCCTTTCAGATTGGGATGTTTTTGATAAAAAGCTTTACATCAGAGCAAAAAAATCAGTACTTTTGATTTTTTAAGGGACAACCTGATATGTGAAATCTCCGTTGCACCTTTAAAAGTAATCCCGATGATGTACATAGCATTGCATTAGTACATTACATTTGAAGTAAGTGCAATGTTTAAGTACATGCAATGTACTTATATTTTATCTGTGTGTTATCTATAGGCCTACATAAACCAGGCTTGAGGATTCTTAGCACTACGCGATCATGTCAATGATTAGGGAGGGGGAAGGCTCAGTTTGGTTTAGGTAAGGGATATATGCTTCAGAGAGCCTGGGAAGTAGTATGCTAACACCAGTGTCAAAGTGTGCAGTTAATGTGTTGTGCTTATCACATAAACTACCAAAATTTAAGAGCACGAGCAGTATGGGATTAGTTTAACAAGATATCAGTAAGGCAATTAATCTTTTTTAAGGTAAATTTATAAAAAAAAGAAGTTAAAATTGCTCTTGAACTTATTTTTTTTAGGCGTAGCATTTTGGCCCATACTTTGAATCAGAATCGTTTGCACTTACATGTAGCTGAAGATATACCCGCACTCCTGTCAAGCATCAACATGACAATGTGGGAAAATATGAAATGCTCAATACATCACACGCACCATATTCTAACACCAAATCAGTCCAAGGATATGACCGCAGTTATATGGCAGCAAAAAAAAAAAAAATTCTGCCAATCGTGAAAATGTTTTCTCACCTGTTCATTAAAATTCTTGATATTGGAAGCGGCTTATTACAAACGCCCTTTGATTCTCTGCTCACCTATTTTGTGTGTAGTGACTATAGTCTGTTTACTGTAAAATGGAACGTGACCTTTAATAACAAAAACAGTTAACCAAAAGGAGACTGGCACCTACTGTAACTAGTCTCAATGCTATCTGTAAAGGAATTCATTAGGCTCGTGCACAAACTACTGTTTTTGGAATATGAAATGTTAAACATATACAAACTATATATTAGTAAATGATAATATAAAACAGTCAGATATTAAGTATCAATGAAATTAAATAAAATTCATTGAATTAATTTTCACTGAATATTCTTTTGTATTGAAAATTTTCAAACAGGCCCAGTAGTCAAAGTGCGAGAAAGAACACGCATCGCATACTAGAAATAGGAAACAATATTTAACATGGACACACACACACAACATGCCTAAGCGTGAAACACCCTAGAAAAAATCTGGACATCCACGCCTGGCAGGGAATTGAACCCAGGACCTTTAGCAAAAAGGGAGAAGGCTCTAACACTAAGCTACTCAGGCCGCCCTGATAAACGTGTCTGTTAACATAGCCTAAGTAGTACTGGATGAGCGAACCGGGTATACAGTACAGACATACACTCAGGACAAGACGGCAGTGTGCGAGATCAATTCAGATGCTACCCGCCAGTCCATATCAAAGTAATACCGAGTAGGATGAGACTAGCGCATCGTACACTGGAGGGGGAGGGGATATATAGAGCTATAACGATAAACACTAGTACACGAGATCATTATATACTTGCCGCATGTCTTAAATATTATAATTTCAAA